>NXFV01002061.1:0-43716 GCA_002803225.1 Gamarada debralockiae | reverse complement strand
CCCCCCCTCTCTCTCCTCCTCTTCAAAGGACCGCAGTTGCGACACATCTTTGTGACGTAGGGGCTACGGCCACCGAGCCAACTGCATTTCTAGGTGCCTGACGCATGCCTAAGGGCCCACAACGGAACCCTGGAAGTAAATATCACGTGATATAAGTCACGTTAATAATTTCCCTACACGGAAAATTGTTTCGAAACGTAATCAGGCTTTGAGACAAAGTGCGTGCTGTCACAGGGCGGCTTCGCGATCCTCGGCCAAAACAAGCTTTTTGCATACTGCCGACAGTACGGATGAATGGCATTGATGTGGAAATAGGAAGTCGGAAGAGGAAGAAGCCGTGGTGAGGAAGCCCTCTCTTTGGCAAGAATTAATCAATTCGAAGCAGCGATGCCTATAATTTGCGCTATTTTGAGCGGCGCAACATTACATATGTTTAATGAAGATGATAAGATTTTAGGGGAAGGGATCGAGGGAATCAATCCGGGGCACTACCAGAGGAAAGAAAGATACCATGCCGCTGATCATATTCTTCCCCTGAAAGCACGTGCCGAGTTGGGGTTTCCTCTTCCAGCGTTAAAGTTCCCAAGATAAAATCATTGGGTTATTTCGAGGCAGTGTGCCGTCGGTGGAAACATTGTTTTGGTGTGATGGCTTGCTTGTCACAATTGACTCTCACGCACAGAAACCGAGGGAAGAAGATATGTTTGTGCGAATGTTCTTAAAAGTACAAGCCATACAAGCCACGAGTTAATCGTCGGAGTTTGACTTCCATTTTCATCCCAACGCCGCTTTGATCGAATGTGAGTGCATCAGAGTGCATCATGGCCTACGGTAGTTGGAAAAGTTGAAGTCCATCGTTACGTTGCATCACTCCTACCAGTCTACAATTCCATAATTCCAATTTCTCCCCTGTCGTCGCCGACTGGCCTTCGGTGATCTTCATCCCGAAGGATCGTAAGTTGATCAAAAGCATGTACATGGATTTCTGCATTAGTTCCCGCTTTCCAAATCTGCAAGGTAAACCGGTTGTTCTACAACTCCCCCCTCGCCGGCGCGTCACTCTTCCGTCTGATGGGATCATCTGGCTCGGAGTGATTCGATGACAAATTTCTCTCCTCCCTTACCAAAGTCCCTATGGACTACTCCATCCTTGACAGCGGCCTCATTGCGTAGCTCCCAACTGATCATAAAGTACAGTACCACCCATCTATCTTCCGCCTTTTTTATGTTTCCTTCAAATCTTCGACGACTCGAGCTTTCGTTCTTTCCTTACAAACTGGTTTTTGTAGATTTCCTTCTAGAATCTGACTGTCGCTCATAAATGACAATCCTGCCGATCTCTCGATCGCAATTTATTCTCTAAAAGCGGTGATCAAAATGCTTCACGTACTCACCCGCGGTGCTCAGGTCACCGGCGTAGCAGTGATGGCTCTATGCCTCACTTGGATTTCTGTTTCCCTACGTTTCTACGTTCGAATTGGAATTCTTAAATTCGTCGGGCGAGAAGATTGGCTCACAGTTGCTGCCATGGCACGTATCATCGTCTTTTCTTGCTGAACTACTCACTTACTTCTCCAGATCTGCATGACAACCCTCTGCTATCTTCTCCTTCGGACCGAATACTACGGCCTCGGCGCCCATATGCACTCCATTCCCTCAGAGGACCTCGTGGTCGCCTCCAAACTTATCTTCATCTGCGAGCTACTCTACGTCGTCACCTCAACCATCACCAAACTGTCTATTGGGGTCTACTTCCTCCGCCTCTCCTCCAAATTCTATCAGATACGTATCATCTACACGACCCTCACTGTTGTCATGCTCTTCTCTACTATGTATTTTTTCTTCTTGCTGTGCCAATGCAGTCCAATCAATCACCTTTGGACCCAGTACTCTGTTGGAGGAAGTACTGGGGTTTGTTTGGGGAAGAAGACCTTGGCGAACGTCACATATGCCCATGCTGCTATGTCTGCAGTCACGGATTGGGCATTTGGATTGTTGCCGATTGCGTTCGTGTGGAAGATGCAGATGAATCCACGCACGAAAGTTTCCGTTGTCCTCATCCTATCCTTGGGATTTTTGTAAGTCCCTTCCCTCTATCATTACGTAAGGTATGATTGCTGATAGAGACATTTTGTAGTGCAAGCTCAGCAACCATCGTCCGCATAGTCTACATCCGCCAACTCGAAGTCACAACCGACTACTCCTGGTGGGGCATCAACCTCGTCAAATGGTCAATGGTCGAACCCGCCATCGCCATCACAGCAGCCGCAATCGCCACTCTCCGGCCAATGTTCAAGAACTTCTTCATCTTCGCTCGCAGACGCTTTGATGCGACCATCGACGATGACGATGGCCCAGGCGGAGAAATTCAACTGTCGCTGGGAAATTCGGATTATAATGTGTTCAGCGACGAATTCGCGGAGATGCTGGGATTGAGCAGAGGTGGTGTCACAACTCACATTTCTGCTGATGGCGGAAGTGACGCTGAAAGGAGCCAGATTAGGAATCGGGTGCTTGCGAAAGTCGGGTCGAGGTTACCAAGGCGAATGCCGGGGCAGCATGATAATGAGAGTCAGACGGAGTTAAGGGCCGTGGAAGAGGAGAAGGGCTTGAATTGGAATTCGGGGATTACGAAGACCACAGTTATTAGTTATGAATGCTGAGATGGCGCTGAAGTTCGGAGGATACCATGTTTTGGGATAGGAGCGGAAGCGGCTGCTACCCGAGACTCTATGACATACCTTGCATTGCCATCGCTGAGTACCACACAGTTGCTTCGAAGCTTTTGGGGAAACATTGATGAAAACGCATAATGTCTAATGCCGACGCAGCAGCTTCACCCCAGGCTTGGTCTAATTGTACGGAGGATAACAGAAGAGACCGTGGCAAGTTTGCCATGTAGCCAGATGAACAGTTAGGATAACTGCTACGGGCACGATGCAGGCCATGAAAGAAGAAAGATTGCAAAAGGAGACTGACACTTGAAGAGAGATAGATAGCAAAAAGAAGTCAAGGCAGAGTGCTTAAGAAATAGAAAGGTTACAACAGAACTAAATAAAGAAAGCATGACAAGGTTATATTCTAGCTCCACCTCTGAGATAATTTTAAGAATTGAATAGAAGGGCGTCGTGTCGGAAACCTATTCTGACACCAGGAGCTTGTTCTACATCCCTTGACCCTGCTCGCAAGAAATTGGCATTCTAGAATTTGACTACTCAGATGAGTTTCACCATCTGAAGATCGGCTATTAAGAGAAATGGTAAAGCGCTCCTCATTGATCATTTGCCCATCTACAACGTCCTCCGCAAAGCGCAAGCAACTAAGAATTAGGCTAGAAAAAAGATGAGTTGGTTTGAAATTATATAAACTTAGAATATAGTTTAAATAATAATAAAGAGTTCGGCTTTTAGGATATTATTTCTTTTTCTTTTTATTATATTTAATAACCATATATAACATAGTTTAAAAAGAGCTTTTTACTTTATTCCTACTTTTACTTGAGCTTTGAGTTGGCTAAAGAAGAAGATAGGGAAGATGAACAGACAATGTTGACATAAAAGAAATACAACTTACTGTTGTTAGGCCATTGTAATTGTGAATAGTGAAGGCCAATTTTGTATGTAAAGATTCACAGCTTCGAAGTTCGATGGCGAACTGTTATATTTTAGTGCCTGAGGCCTGATTGATAGTGGTTGCAAGTCTGCTGTACGGGGAGCAGGACTCTGCTCTAAAGCGACTTATAGTTGAGCTCTTCAGATAAACGGGTCTGTGATAGCTATATATAGACTTGATATTACCGTAGATTAGTAGTAAAGTCTATTCAATTCATTCCTTCTGTTGCTAGCTGCCTCAGGCCTGAAACTACAATACGAGCGAAATAAGCGATACTGTACTGATACAATAGAGCCAAGGTAGATTATCTGCTGCATTTCCAGGAGCCCAAGGCCGTAAACTCGGTCGATGCTAGATATAATGTCTGACTTCTAAAAAGGTGCTAACCTTTAGCCCAGATTAGGGCCCGTAACCAAACCTAGAAGAGGGTTAGTGTACAAGGTCAACACAGCTTCATCGGTGCCTACACCAACATCATGTATCTCTAAGACTGCAGTATTAGTCAAACTCTTCAGCAAGTTAATTTTCACGTTAGTTATCTCGTTAATATGTTCACAGGCGTCACAATGGATGGTTAAAGTAACATACATTGTTATTTTATCTAGGACGAATTAAAAAAGCTGTCAGTTAGGACGGTTTTCAGGGCGAAATATCGTAAAATTCTTGATATCTAAGGAGTGTAAAAAAAATAAGGCTCCTTTATCCTAAAGAAGCAAATACAGAGTAGACCCATTAAGGAAGGGATCAGCATTCCAACCAACAAAAGCCAACACCCCCATGACAAAGGACAACGACAAGCAAAAAACATCAAATGATCAGTGTTGCAACACAGCGATAACAAATAATAGCAAAGATATGAATAATAAGAACATCAAGCAGCAAATGTCAATAACAGACTAAATAAAAATGAAAGCCTACGGTCACTGGCACTGGAATTTGGTTGCAGCTGTAAGCGCAGGGTATTTATTATCTCTATACTCGAGTAATACACGCTTAAATATCCAAATATCTAGCAAAATTAGAACTACCGATCTCCTTCCCTCTCAATGGAAATCTCCGTCGTTTTTCGAATATAATGGCCCTTCAGCCCCGAATCCGACTCTGTCCCACCTCCACTCTGAGCCCGGGATACCGTCTCACTCCCATCCGTAGACCTCGCGAAATCATTCGCCCCAGTCCCCAACCCCTTCATTTCGATGATATTCTCCTCGCTCTCACTGCGCGCAACCCCACCGGCTCTTTCATTCATAGTGTCCAGATTATAGAGCCTTCCCAACGCGTGGTTCCGGGTATGATCCTCCGTCTTTGAGCGAGGATTCGACATGCGGCCTGTTGCATACGGCCCGCTATCGTATTTATCTTCAGTGTTGATATTGCTCGATCGTAGGACTCGGAAGGTTTGTCGAGCGAGGCTCCATACGTAGGGCAGATTGGTGACGTACATGGCGATGGAGGCTTCGCGGAGGTACCAGAATTGGTAGCTATCATCCCAGATGTCGCGGAAGGTGAAGTATTTGGAGGTGCAGGCGCAGATCACCTACGGAATACAAATTGTGTCAGCGATTCTCGGGATTGGTTACGATTGTGGACGAGAAGAAGGGCAAAATACCACCACCAGTCCCATCGAAAAGATAAACACCAAAGGCACCTTGGTCTTCCAAGGCATTTTCACCCGGAACAACATGGGCAGAATGATGCTGAGAATGGCGAGATCCGAACTAATGTTGAACACGGCCTGAGTGACCTCGTAGCGAAAGTAGCTGGCGCACTCTTCTTGCGGCGGTGGTAGTGTCCAGTATCCGGAGAGGGGGTGGCAGTTGAGGAAGAGGACCAGCACTGTTGCGAGCCAGCCGCAGAAAGTGTATCCGGAGCATATTTTCACGAGACGGTGCTGCTTTAAGTTTAATCTGAAGGATCTGGATGTCAACCAGCTGCTTGTTTCGCCAGATTTAGAAAAAGAGAAACATACGTGAGCTGAAAGTAAATGAAAAGCATGCAAGCTTTGAGTGTGTAAAGCGTGTTGAGCATGCACTGCAAGCAAGATGCATTAGCTGCAGGGATTAGCTAGCAGTTAAACAAGATATGCTCCTACCATTTCTGAAGCAAACTCGATCTTGGATCCTTTGATTCGTTCGCGGATTTCCTCTGGGGTGAAGGTTTCAAATTGACCGGGAAGATAGAGACTGCTTCCTCCACCTTCGATGATCGCGATGTTGGTGACTGCAAATACGGTATACCAACACTAAAGACCCAAATGATTCCATTGCGTTAGCCATTTTGCTCAAAGGTTCTACGTGGGAAGAACACTCGTGGCCAGCATACCACGGCTACCACCATGAGGAAGTCTTCGATCTGCCATTTGAACCCCAGCCGGATGTAGCGAGCATATCTGCTACATAGTTAGCCAATACTGTAGATATATGCCCGTCGAAAAGTAGAGCGTAGAGTCCTCAGTCAGAGTACCACCTACAGTCGAAGTAGAAATACGACCATGGCGATGCTGTACATTATCCATGTCTGCACGACCAAGTCGTGGGGTGACCCTCCGCCATCGTGGGCCATGCTAAGCGGCGGTTATTACAATTGACTCTTCAAAATAAACGAGCGTAGAGTCCACGAACTCCTGATCGATATAACGAGTGCATGGTGGCGAAGAAACTCCATATATGAATCCATGGAGCGCAGTATGCGCGAAAACGGCGTCGTTGCTTCTCACTAAAAGTTGTTAATAGGATCAGCAACCTGGCTAGGGGTTAATTTAAAGTTTACGTAGCGTCGAGAGGGAAAATAAGTGATGCGGAGGTCGACGGCCAGGAGTCCAAAGGTGGTATCTGAAATTTTCCCCCCTCCCCCCACCCTGCCCCCCGGGGGGGTGGCGTGGGCTTGGTGCATAATGTGGCATACAGTGGGGTGTCAAAAGTTTGACCCACTTGCAAGCGTGATGGTACACATGTACTTTCAGGGTCGCAGTATTCGTAACGTAGTACGCACTTTGGCTACGCTGAAGCGACCGCGCTAGGAAAGTGGTTCCAAAGCACGACAGTCTAGCTTGCGTAACGTTTAGTCTGATGGGCTCAAAGAGCGGGTATAGGCTCAAGCTAAGGACATCGAGTACGGACGTTTTCGCAAATTTTGTAGGGGAAATTTGCGAGGGAGAACAAGAAACGTCCCCCGATGTACTTAAGCCTCGATGGTTTGGCAGTTTGAAAATCATTGCTACTGTAGACGCCGCAGCCAATCAGGGATAGTCCTAGGTAGCGTGGGGTGTTGGAACAAGGGTCGTATAGAGTTCTACGGAGGTTAAATGTCGTTATTAGGGATCAGGGGCACGGCGTGCAGAAGCTACTAGTACCGGTTGGTGCTTTATTCAATCAAGCATTGAAAATAGCGCAGCTGCCACATCGGGGTCGCCGGGACGAAACAAAGACCGTAGCTCTAACATGAAACCCTTGCACCAGATGGCTTTCTTTAGCAAAAGGGACTATCGTTGGGAAGATGATTTTGCGTAACTTTGAGAAATCCCCCGCACCGTGGCTCATGTTGTTCGTTATTAGTTCGCAGTGCTTCGCAGCCCAATTAACAACTGTGTCAGATATTCTCGCAAGCTTTCAGCATTCGCTTCCCCGCAGTCTCGCGCCGTTTAGCGCTGTGGTTCCCTGTCAAAGTGATTATTTTGGCCCTCGATAAAAAGTTCTGAGTGCTGCCCTTGTGCCACCTCAAATTTCTTTTTCAACCACTGGAAGGGACCTTGTGATTTCTCTTCTTGATATAAACCACTCAGCACCATTATATCGCAACATGGTAGGCTCCGTGGTGGACGAAGAGAAGGGCGTAGACCAGGATATCAGAACCCAGCCGGTAGATGCATCGTTGTCCTCTGGAGAAAAAAGTGCGACTCCATCTCCGTCTCCGCCTGCATCGGGCAATTTTTTCGAACGACTGAACGACAAAGTCCTCTCCATCCAGTACCTGGAAAAGCGCGGTATTGAGCGCGTTCCCATCTCGGAACGCCATGAAATCACCGTAGCCAAGTATATGCAGATGACCCTGCTCTGGTTCAGCACCAACATCACGGCCAACAACATCGCGGTGGGCATGTTGGGTCCATTGAGTTATGACCTTGGCTTCACTGACTCTGCGCTTTGCGCTGCATTCGGTGCCGTGCTTGGATCTGCCGGGGCGGCTTATATGAGCACATTCGGCCCAGAGAGTGGCAATCGTACCATGGTCAGTAATTTGAGTATGGTTCAAACATTTGAGTATGCTGGTGCTGATTAGTACGACATCCAGGTTATTGCAAGATATTTCATGGGATATTACCCTAGCAAAATTTGCTGCCTTCTCAACATCGTGATTATGCTTGGTTATGGAATGATTGATTGTCTGGTCGGCGGCCAAGTGCTGTCTGCCGTGGCTGGAGGCCGTATCAGTGTTGTGGCTGGAGTTATTATTGTTGCTGCCATCACCTGGGTCGTCGTAGTATTTGGTATGTCGGTCTTTCATGTATACGAGAGGTAAGTCGGCTTTCCAATCTTCTCTCTTGTGGCAATCGTTGATCCGAGACCTGACTAACTGCGACGTATTTAGGTGGGCATGGGCACCACAATTGGTGGCAATTCTCGTACTGGTTGGTAGCGCTGGTCCCAAATTCGACACCTCTACCGCATCTACCGGCAATGCACAGACGATCAATGGCAATCGGCTGTCTTTCTTTTCTCTCTGCTTGTCATCTGCAGTCGCCTGGGCTCCAGCTGCCGCCGACTACTTTGTCTACTACCCCCCCTCTACCCAGAAATGGAAGACATTCCTCATGACGCTGACCGGGATTGGACTTGCATTGGCCTTTGCGAACCTCATGGGCGTTGGTCTGGCTTCCGGCACATTCTCGAATACATCCTGGTTAAACGCCTATGATGTGTCTTCGGGGGCGCTCATCATGGCAGGCTACGAGGGCCTGGGTGGATTTGGCAAGTTCCTGGGCGTCATCGTTTCCCTGGGGCTCATCGCGAATAATATTCCCGGCACTTATTCGGCCACACTCGGTTTCCAAATAATGGGACGATATCTTGCGCGCCTCCCTCGTTGGTTCTTATCCTGCGTGTGCGTTCTTATCTATACCGCTTGCGCCCTGGGAGGACGCAATCACTTGTTCGATATCTTTCAGAATTTCCTCGCCCTCATGGGATATTGGGTGACCATCTACTTGACAATTGCTCTCGAGGAGCAATTCATCTTCCGTCGTACCCGGGGCTTTAACTGGGAGGCGTGGGCTGACCGGGCCAAGTTGCCAATTGGGCTTGCTGCGTTGGCGGCATTCCTCATCGGGTGGGCCGGTTCTATCATTTCCATGTACCAGATATGGTACGTTGGGCCCATCGCCAAGATGGTGGGAGAGTACGGCACTGATCTGGGCATCTGGGTGGGAGTCTCTTGGGCTATGATCGTGTATCCGCCGTTGCGATACATCGAGCTAAAGAGGTTCAATCGTTGAGTCGGACAGGGTTGTAGTCTGAACTTTATACTATTTAAAGTTCTTTGAAAGGAACCAGAGCGAAGGAGTTAGCCCTTTTCATCATGTTCCGTTTTCGATCTTGGCTTCGCAACATAAACGTACGTTCGTTGTTAATGTATTAAAAATCAATTTCATGCACCTTTGATCAAGTCATTTCTTCCATAGCATAGAACTCTTTCTTTGATTGGCGACCGTGTACGGGCTCTGTTTCCGGGGGCTTCTCAACAGCAGTGCAGGGGCCTGGACACCTTGCATGTGGCGATTTCTTTAAACTTCCATCCGTTGGTGGAGACTCTTTACTCTGCCCATGTGGTGAGAATTGACGATGTCAAGAGCCAGCAATTATATCGAGCTTTCGACCATACGCTGCAATTTACTCAGGTGCTACGGCCGACGCAAACGAAAAAAAGACTAGAGCCTTGTCCCTTGTAAACATTTATGCCCACAGAGGTTTGGCCGCAGATCGGCGTGTACATGTGAAGCAGCTCCACCAGTCCATTGCCCTTCCTCATCCAACTTTCCTGCCGCCTCTTGAACCTCCATAATTTTACTTCGCCCAGCTATGATAATATGCCTATTAAATTCTAGGCTGAAGGCAGAGCTTCTCCGTATCACCATAGGTCGAGCAGCACTGAATGGCGGAGCAGAAGAACTGAGAGCTTCCTGGCAGTCGATAAAATTGAAGACATGGAGGATGGAGTTGCCATTTGGAACATATGAGGACCTGAGGCCACTAGGGAGCTGGCGGATTGGGCTGTTGAGATTTCGTTGTTCAAAGAAGAGAGCAAGTATGGTGTTCCATCGTGGGAAGTTGCATTGGTCGGCACAAACACATATCCGCCAGAGGATGTGGCATAGATTTCTGCTCGCAAGGCTTCTTTTCTCTTCTCAGCTCTCTGTCTCTTCTCAGCTCTCTGTCTCTTCTCAGCTCTCTGTCTCTTCTCAGCTCCTCAATGCCGTCGCGCAAAAACTCGATCTCTGCCCACTACTTGGAGCTCTGCTCCCTTTTGTGAGAGCATGCGGCATTAGTCTGCGTACACCTAGCCGAGCCCCACTATGACACGCTCCGCGTCACATTACAACGCCCCCTATCAATTAAAACCTCTTTACGCATTGCAAATCTTTAATAGAATAGAGTTTTCATTCCTTTCAAGCTCTCCCATTAGAAACCGTTAGCTAGGACATGAGCATATGTCCTGAGACGTGCTAAGGCTCGCGCCCTTCGCAAAGCATGTGCCATTGAAGCGCTCACCCCTCTTCCTACAAGGATTCCTGATCTTGGAATTTCTGCCTCCGAGACTGACGACATACATCTCCACGTATCACACGGCGAGACTGGAACATACGCCACCCTGAGTCACTGCCGGGGTTCCATTTAGACCAATGAAAGAAATATTTGAGTTGTAGAAGAGAGCGATTCAGTTCTCAGAACTTCATAAGACCTTCTAGGACTCTGTAGTTGTCTGTCGCAAATTAGAATTGAGATATCTATAGATAGACTCGCTTTTCATTATTCAAAGATGACGAGACGGATTGGCAAAAGGAGTCAGGTAACATGGCTTCAATCTATTCCAATTCAACTTTAACTATTGTAGCTTCAGGCGCAAGAGATAAGGTCAAAGGCTGTTTTATAGCCGCCCCTCTGTTATGCCAAGCGAAAAGGCTACATTAGCATGGTAACGATAAACAGGGACCTTATTCCGTTTACGTACGCTATATACTACACTATGCACGTACTTACAACCAGACCAATGAAGATCAAATAGATTTCCCACTCCTCAATCGAGTGTAGGTGTTCCAAGAGCATTTATTATCGCCTCGAGTCCTTTCACTTTTGTGACGCCAAACTATTTTGGGAGTGTAGAGAGACCGCCCAATGTGAATACGAAAATCCGCTGGAACTCTACTCTAACAAGGATCTATCGTTGAGTCTCAACAACTGGAAGGAGGCGAAGGAGCTTAATGGCAACAACAACAGCCTCCCTTAGGATCCTTAGCATTAGCTTGTTAGATCTTACCTTTAAAATTCGTTGACTGAAAAAGGAATTTTCCCTGCTCTATCTGTGTGACAGCTTTACATAAAGGAGTCTCACAAAGGGGGCGCTGTGCAGAAGGTGCTGTATTGTACAGTACAGAGATACTAAGATAAGGAGAAAAGAAGAGAGGTTCTACGAATATACACAACCTAATATATCTGAAGGGCGCGCTAATTCGCTCGGTCCCTATGTGTTAACGCATTAAGTGAATCCCTACCTTCGTAAGTAAATATCAAGTCACATGTTTATCACGTGAATCAAATAAAGCCATGTGACATTCGCTAAAAGATAATACAAACTCGATAGAACATCGCCACCGTCGCACCGCGTTTAATCCAAAGCAACAGTCATATCTCAAACACACAGTCGCCTAACTATTATCAAGCCAGGCATGCAGCCCAAAAGAATATTTTTCGAATAGATTTATTGGGCCCGATTCAGTGATTTATGCGGTGTCCTCCTATGCTACACGAATCCTTGCTTTTTCTCAGCCGTACCGATCAGTTTGAGTCTGGGAGGCCGTTGAGGATGTCTATGGTCTACCCTGTGTATCTGCGTCCTCTACCTGTGGTGTTTGACTATGCTGAAAACAACCGTATGTGATCATCGGTACAATCGTCGCTTAGTAGATTCGCCGCATGTCCTTTAGGCGTGCTTCCCATATCGACCCAGCAAGGCTCGCAAGCGCGGCCGTCGCCTTAGGGCCTTGCTTTTTATTTCTTGAATGTGCCGTTTCCAGTTCAATTCTGTGTCAATCGTCAGACCCAAGTGTTGTAAAATAGTAACCGAGTTTTGACGATATTTTAATTGGAACACCCCTAGCTATCTTAACCACTTTACAAGATAACTGGAATCTGAAACCAGAGCTAAATTCCAGAAGATTGGGACTATCATAAGAATCTAAATTTGAAGAGACTAAGCGCGTTGCGCACTTTCGTCTCTTTCACCACTCGCATGAAAATTCGAAATCAATTCGCCACTACATAATATGACGATGAATGCATCAACACCCAAGTCATCTTAACCAGTTCACAAGATGTATCAAATCTGAAGGCAGATCTGAGTTTCTGAGATTCCCTGTGGTAGTGGTAAATAAACCTAACATTGGATTCAAAAGACGGAGAGTGAAAATCGACATGTTTGAGGGTGGTAGCCTATTCACTATGATTCCGTCGGATTTCAACACGACAGCCTCATAAGCATCATACAAGGACTATACCAGTATTGGAGATCTGGAATTCCAATCCACTCTAGACACCTTGTCTGGATAACTTCCTGAGATCAGTACACAACTCTGATTCCATTCCAGCCTGGTTCCCTGGAACCAGGGAATTTTCATTGGAAATTGATGCTTTATACCCCACTCTGTATAAAATTTCATGCATCGAAATTTTCCCGAGTAACAAGGCCATAGAAAGCCTTCTCAGCCGAGTCCAAGCTATTCTATTGACTAAAGATCACGTCAAGTACAACTAGTCTGGTTCCATTTCCAGTATAAATAGGCTCTGGATAACTTCCAGGTAGAAGAATCATGGAAATCCCATACAAACCCCTTCCAGATCTCTAACATTGGACTACACTCTTCTCAGAATGAATGCAGATTGCAGGTATGGAAGTTCGTGTAAGAGGCTTGCATCCCCCGGGTTTTGCGGGCCCAAATGTATAACGTTTTTCCACAACATCGAACGTTCCCAATCATTATTGGACTCCAATTGCGACATCCTGAATCTCAAAGGAGCTATCGGTGAGCAATTGGAGCTCAATGAAAGCTATGAAGTTGGCTGTCCTCCCCCACGCTGCAGGAGCTCTTCGTACTCGATCCATCCTTCCTTCACTCTGCACGACTTTCAATTGCGCCACCTCTAATCCGTCTTATCAATTCCACTCAATAAGGTAGCAACATATATTATCCACCGCAAACTATTGCAATATCGGAGTATCGAACGATGTTCAACTTTGGGTCTGAGCAGGAGAGCACTGGCTCGACTACTTCTCCGCAACCCCGGTGAGTGCGCAATTTTCTAACAATTGTAATTCCGACACAAACAGTTCAAGTTCAAAAGAAATGATCACCACTGATAGCAAAACAGCTTTATGGCAAGAGATGTGATGAATGAAATCGTCGCGATGGTTTTGCGAAGATTATGTTGCAAAGGGTGTTTGTGAGTCGCCACGTATTTTCATTGGAGGGGACTTCGCTTAAACATTTTGGATTTCTGGCCCCATATTTCCTGTCCTTGTCTTATTCTGGAGCCTGAATTGATAGCTTACAGTGCTGGTAGCGTGCTAGACTTCGCGTTTTATCATCGGATTCTCGGCTTTCGCACTTACAGTTGACTTGGGACTGGCTTGAATGATTTGGAAAGGCATTAGGTTGCGTTATATCTTCATCATAAATGAAATGGAAATGATTGTGTTGAACCTTTCCAGCAAAGCTCCTTGGTGTAACAAGTCAAATCATGTGACACTACCATTTGAGGCAACTAGCATCGACCTGAATGAAGACTTGAAGGCTGCCGACACTTACCTTTCACAATTGAACAATGAATAACTGAAATATTGAACAGTCTCCCAAGGTCAGCTATAGAAGGAAGGCAACATGACATTTCCAATCGTATCACGTGACAAGGGCTTCACTCAACGACTTTCATGTTGTAGCCTTTCCTCCCGTAGTCTGCCTCAGTATCAGAATATAAAGATGATTTTAGGGAGAAATTTCTATTAAGTAACATAGCCACTGGCTAATTGTCAGTTCAAATATGACCAGAAACTTTCATGTTGGATGGTACAACGCTCCAAAGTTGGGCATAAACGAGGTGAACAATCATTTGAGTGTCAAACTCTCATAGGAACCGCCTTCTTGAACAGCCTCGAAACATAACAATTGGATCGACATCGAATGCCTATTTCATGACTGCATGACTTCTTCGTCGTTCTTCTCGTATAATTCTCAATGCTTCACTGTTTTAATAATTGGCATCCACTACACACCTTTCAGATTCGCTTTCGTTGCCAGGATGTATCTGTTGCATGAGTACGCTTTATTTCAATAGAGAGGGCTCGCGGAAAGATTCCGTCGCCCAATTTGAGGCACTACTTGAAGAAGGGTACGAGGGAGCCCTTTGTGGCTTGGCAGATTTTCTAACGGACCTCATTTCCATGTTTGCCCACGGGAAACTGCAACCTCCATAGTCAGGCACAGATTTTCTGGCAGCCCAGCTTTGTGCTTCTAGATGGGTGCTGTGATGATATTTCTGTATAAAATAGAGGCCCTGCCATAGCGAAAATCTATGCTGCGACTGCCCGAGCCCGAACCCCCCTCTCACACCACGATTCCACGCCGAACTCCCCAAAAGAAGCAATTGAATCCTTGATTTCCGATTGGAACTATCCATGGGATCTAGGAGCTCCAGTTCTGACTGGACAGGTTAGAAATCCGCATGGTGAAGCGTCCATGGAGCGGCGGGACGAGCTGGTTAGGTATAAGAACTCGTCCTTCGCCCACCACGACAACGCATTTTCTTCTTCCTCCACCATCACAGTTGACACAGTCGTCCTAGCGACATTTACAAACACGATAATTGAAGCTGCGAAGAAGACGTGGAAGAAGAATACACAGGTATGAATAATGAACATCATTCAGATGCCCAAAGCGTAATCACTTATAGTCGCCGCTGCAACAAAACCCCAAAGCAATAATTTGGTGTTCCTCGCCTAAGGAATACATGTACCACTCGTCGCGATCATTTCCGGAAATTTTGGCGCTATTCGCGATGTCTCCTCAACCTTCCACCTCGACTCAGGGAGGGGATGGTCAACCACGACCGCAACCAAAACCCAGTGATCCTGTGAGTGCTGCACCTGCGCATGAATTAATAAATAACTTTATTTATTTCGAGGTTTGAGTTGATGATGACTGATTTAATTATTGTAGTTTTATGGAAAGCAGTGCGATGAGGAGGTGATGTTGGAGTGATTGTTTTGATGGAGTGAAGTTGCTGGTGAGTCGGTTGTGCTTTTTAAATTCTCACCCCCTGCAAATGAGTATATTTGGTTGCCCCTAATTGGGGGAACCAATGGCGTCCAAAACTATATCCATCACGTGATATATCCCATTAATCCCATCCATCCCCATCTATTTTCCATATTGCCCGAGAGTCAATCTGCTTCGTTATTTCCTACCCTTGAACGTCCTCCCAATATCAGAATGCTCTCGCTAACTCTCAAGAGGTAATCAGGTCGCTTGCCCCCCACCACAAATATTTCCGTCGATCACCATAGCCGAACCCCTTCGAGCCTCACGGAACCTTTATCTCATTTGACTTCGTATTTTGGGCACTTCATAATGTGGAAATTAAATCATGACTTTCAATGGAAGGAATGATCATCACTATTGTGCAGCCATGAATGAATTAAAAGTGTTCATGATATTCATAAGAGCGCCCCCATTTTCACAATGGCTAACTACATTCCTCTCACAACCAAGGACGTAAATAAAGAAAACAAGGCGCTAGCTCGCTCGCAAATTTCGCAAGAACTACAACACTCGTTCATCCATCTTTACAAAATTCTCCCAACAAGTAAATTCTTTCACAGGCATTGTTGTCCTTCATCATTATCCTTCTTTCAAATTTCGGGTATATCGTTGTGCATCTCCACGCTTTCGGTGGAGTCGAGGACAGCTGCTTCAAGTGGCAGCTTGGCAGATGGTGTGTCATGCGATGGATGGAGGTCCTTTGCGCCAGCCTCTGGTAGTGGAGTTTCGATGATGGTTGCCTCTTTTAGAGGGGTCTCGACCACTGGCACCTCTTTCTCAGCGGCATGGGCGACTGTCTCCACCGTTTCTTCGGCCACGAAGCTGTCCGCCTTCTCGACATTCAGCGCATCGCACCGAATGTCCTTCGGTGCCTCTTGCACCGTCGCAGGAATCTCGGCTACGCTCTCCACCGGCTCTCGAATCGGCACTCTCTCGGCCTTCATCACAACCTCCCTTGCTGGTGAAGAGTCCGTCATGATTACCGGCGAATGTTTTGGCGCACTAGCCCCTGGCCTCAATGCCAGTAGCAGAACGATGACACTCAGCACGCAAATAATCACATTCTTCTTGTCCCTCATCGCGACCTTGAAAGCCTTGAGCAAGAGGTCTGGCAGCGAATCGTCATCAAGTGTTGACCCGGAAGACGGCCTCCTCGATGGTCTAGGTCGTGGCAGCTCTCTAGTAGGAGCATCGTGTCCGTATACTTCTCGCATTCGTTCCTCATCCAGAAATTTTCGGCGCATGGCCTCCTCCTCTTCCGCTCTTCGTCGCAGCTCATCTTCCTCAATTAGGTGCCTCGCCATTTCATCTTCTTGCTGAGCTCTGATCTGCTCTTCCCGTTCGGCATGGTTCTCGACTTCTTGAGTGTGCTCACCCTCGGGCAGAATTTCTTCGTCAACAAATCCATCACCTTCCTCCTCATGGATCTCATCTTTCGGCACAACAGCAGCAAACTCCTCCAACTCCACCGCCAAATCACTCTCAACGAATGGTTCAATCTCAACATCAACCCTCTCCATTTCCCTCCAACATGCCGCCCAAGCACCGGCTCTCATCAACCCATTACTCGCATAGATCTTGATTCGAAATCTCTTCTCGCCTGCTCTACCTGCCATATCCACTCCCTCGAGCCTCACATCTCGCCCGCAGATATCGCACCATCTCCTATCCTCAGCCTGCTTTACTCCATCTTCAAAGTATGCCTTGCCTTCTTCGTCGGAAGATGTGGGTGTGTCAGGACCCATGTAGTGTCCGCATTTCAATATCCGTGCGCGAGGACGTACGGGCAGTTCGAGAGCTTCAAGGAGTCGCTCTTCGAGGATTTCATATGAGTCTTGTGGGTGGGGAAGGAGGATGCCGCGCTCGAGGACTGTGTCACCTAGTTTCTCTTGTAGAAGGCGCCAGTTCTCTTTCACGCGCTGTAATGATACTGGTAATTCTGGAGAGGAGATAATATGGGAATAATTCCAGGTCAGAGGAAGGACAGTGACGTGGAGAAGCACCAAGGGGTATTCCTTCTTGACTTTGAATCGAGTTGGCGTTCGGTTCTTCGAGGGGGAGTGGGAAAAGGATGTCGGTGTTCCGATTCGAGAGACAGTCGGTGGGTGGCGTTTGGAGGATCTAGGAGAGGAGAATAGTGAGGGTGTTGGGGAAGACATCTGCATTGCGCGGACGGATGAAGGAGTTCGGAAAGGTGGGCGGGACAGGACTTTTGAGGGAGTAACTGGCGTCGCATCGCGCGGTGTGTACGATGCTGAACTGGGAATTCTCGAGATGGTGTCTTGCTCCTCAGGGACGGGCGACGAGTGGATAGTTTCTTCTCCAACAGTAGGCGAGGTGATTTCCTTCCCTTGCACTTCATCTGCTGACGACAGATCATGGACCGAGTTCAAGCTGCTGCGTGCACTGTGTCCGGAATTGCGGCTGAACACATCGTCATCGTCGATATCTCCATCATGGTGCGAGCTTGAATCCCCAGCAGCTTCCTCCTCGTGTTCGGAATGAGGCTCGTAGCTTGTCTCCGTACCATCGTAAGTCAGCTCCGTTCCATCTCCATATGTAAGCTCAGTCCCTTCATCGTATGTTATCTGCGATCCTTCTTGGTCGTAGCTCTCATCAGTTTGTGAACTCAATACCGAATCCTCGGGCCCGCCGTAATGGCCTTGCTCGATTGAGGCAACGACTGCGCGAGCCGCTGCTTGTATTTGTGCTTCGATTCGATCGATCTGCCGTTCTCTTGCGTTCCTTGTATTTTTGTCTTCCGAAGGCTCTTCTTCATCGCGTTGCTCTTCATGATGTTCCTCCTTATGCCCCTCTTCCTTGTTATCCCTCTCTGCTTCGGCAGCCACTTCATCCACCGCTTTGTCCTCTACCACCGGAGGCATCTCTTCACTCCAGGAATCATGATGCACAACCGTCTGGTCACTAACAACTCTCTCAGCTGGCGCCATTTGTAAATCCGTAGAATCCGTTAAACAAGAAGAATCAACATGAATATTGAAGTCTGGAGGTGGAGTTTTCGGCATCTTGTCTCGTCAAGCTCGTTCGCGGAAGTAAACAGAACGGGCAATCGGTTCATGCAGCAACCCGCTCGGGAATCGCTGGGATTTGTTGTCGACTTTGGTAAAGATTTGGGTGTGGATATATTAGAGTTTGTTATTGCATACGCGTTCGTATTTTTTGTAGGGATAGGACCATGTGAAGATGAGATGTTTCTTTTCAGGTTGGAACTTTTGTTGATGCAGGTCGGCACGGCAACGAGATTTAAATTGGAGGGTGAGACCGCGATTCGTCGCACTTCAAATAATGGATTCAAACTCAATGAACTCGATCAATTATTACTTTTATGATCATGTAATTCCTCAAAGTAATTAACTCAGATTTCTATCACCAATGACCTCCAAATACCCCATTGAAACCTTCTCGCGAGGCACTTCACGCTTTTCAAGCTTCAGAAAGCTCCAGCATAAACCACCGCACACTTACTTCTCTTCACACAATGCGAGTGCAGTTGGACCCCCGAATCTGCTCCGAAACATGCGCTATCGCAATTCACCTTCGCGAGTTCTGCGATGATGCAGCAATGGGTTGTTTGGCCTTGAGAGGCTGTCATAACGTGAACCATGACAAGGAGGGAAAGAGGAGGACGGCGAGCTTCATATCGATATGTTTTGACAGTCGCGGGAATTACGTTCTTTATCCCTCGTAATGGATGAAGTGGAATCTCTCAGATCATTATAACATCATATATGCGAGAAATTCTTCCTTTTCATGGATACCATCTTTCACGTTTCCAATGTTACACAGCAGCAGATGGGGCTGTCCAACGACTATTTTGAGTTGAGCTGTGGCGGGGTAACACAGATTAAAGTTGCATTGCTTCATGTTGTACCTCCTGGAGTAAGGGTACATATCAAGATAAACTTTCTGGGCATTGGATTCAGAGAGTATTTAGAGTAATCAGCGGCGAGACGAGATAAGACTCCCTGTCTTACATCTCCCCGAACAACTGCACAACGTTGTACGGACGTTTGGCACGTCGTCGCAGCTCATATACTTCGGAGACAAGAGAATAATGAAGATCGTAAGAAAGGGGGCGCGCGGAGCTTTTGATCTTCTCGATCGTACTAAGTGCCTCCCGATGAGTTTTAGCTGGCCTTTCAAGAACCCCTTCAAATTCCTCTCCGGGCGAGCTTGTTGCACAGAAATGCATTTGAAGCGACCAGCCCCGCGCGATTTTGGAATGCAGAGAATTGTTTCACGTTGTCCCTCAACGATAAAAAAAATTAAATTAAATTTTTTTTTTTTTTTTTTTTTTTTTTTTCATGGCTCAAACTCTTTTAATCCGCTATCAAATGTCTCAAAAATACGCTTATGGGGGATATGTCAAATTCCTATTTCCTCGCGCCCTCTTCATTGCCAGAAAGGTGGTCTCCCAAGCCTCTGATGTCATGTTTGGCGATTTTCAGGGTCCAGAGACCTTATCGCGTTGCAAGCTCGGAAGACGCGCATGTTTCCGTGGTGGGGCAGCTCCAAATCAGGGAGGGGCTTGAACTTTCCCACCAATTTCTTGTATTTTAGTGATTCCCATATCTTTTCTTGCTTCTCCCTGCTGCTTTCCCTCTCAAGCTTCTTCCTTCTGCTCCCATATCTATTTTACTTCACCTTGAAATACCTTCTAGCGCCGCTCTCCATTCTTCACTGCACGCAACTTCGCAGCACAGCAACTGCCCAACATGGCAGAAGGTAGCTCACCTCAAACCTACGCATCGCCCCTCACTGACACTCGCAGAACAAAAACCCACTCCCGAGAATATGACGATGATGCAGGCGTTTGAATGGTACGTGCCTGACGACCATAAGCACTGGAAACGCCTCCACGACCAGATTCCACAGATGAAAGCCACAGGAATTGACAACATTTGGATCCCGCCCGGATGCAAAGCATCATCTCCCTCCGGTAATGGCTACGATATCTACGATCTGTACGATTTGGGCGAGTTCGATCAGAAAGGAAGCAAGGGCACAAAATGGGGGACCAAGGATGAGTTGCTGAAGTTGGTCGAGAAGGCTAATGAGGTTGGCGTGGGAATTTATTGGGATGCTGGTACGTTCGCCCACAGCGACTCTCAAATTCCACAGTACTTATTGTATTAGCATATGCTGACGCATCCTTTGCTTCGCAGTCCTCAACCACAAAGCCGCCGCAGATCACAAAGAAAAATGCCGCGCCCAAGAAGTCGACCCAAACGACCGCACTAAAACTATCTCCGACCCCTACGAAATCGACGCCTGGGTCGGCTTCGACTTTCCCGGCCGCGGCGACAAATACTCCGAGCAGAAGTACCACTGGTACCACTTCAGCGGCACCGACTACAACGCGGACAACAACAAGACGGCCATCTACAAGATCCTTGGCGATAAGACTAAAGACTGGGCGAAATCCGGAGATGTGGATGGCGAGAAGGGCAATTACGATTACTTGATGTTTGCGGATCTGGATTATAGTCACGAGGAGGTCGAGAAGGATGTCTTGAATTGGGGACTTTGGTTGAGTAAGCAGGTTACGTTGAAGGGGATTAGGTTTGATGCTGTGAAGCATTTTAGTGAGGATTTCTTGAGGAAGTTCATTACGAGTATGGATGAGGTGCATGGGGAGGGATGGTTCTTCGTTGGAGAGTTTTGGAAGGATGAGTTGAGTGATATGTTGAGATATCTTGAGCGCATGGGTAAGAAGTTCAGCTTGTTTGATGCCCCGCTTGTGTATAACTTCTCGAAGTTATCGAAGACTGAAGATGCGGATTTGAGGACTGTGTTTGATGATACGCTTGTCAAGATCGAACCTGTCAATGCGGTGGTAAGTCCTTTCCTACGTTCTCGAAATTTGGATGCTTATGGACGGATGTAGACCCTTGTTATGAATCATGACACCCAACCTTACCAAGCTCTCGAAGCCCCCATTGAGCCCTTCTTCAAGCCCCTAGCCTACGCACTTATCCTCCTCCGCTTCGACGGCTACCCTTGCCTCTTCTACGGCGATCTCTACGGCATCAAAGGCGAGCATCCCTTCCCTCCATCCTGTGGCGGCGCGCTCCCCAGTCTTGCCTTAGCCCGTAAACTCTACGCCTACGGTCTCCAGAAAGATTACTTCGACTACGCGACCTGCATTGGCTGGGTTAGATACGGAACTTGGGACAGAAGATTTGGTTGTGCGGTCGTGATGAGCAATGCGGGACCGGGAGAAAAGAGAATGCATGTTGGTGAGATGCATGCGGGTGAGATTTGGACTGATGTGTTGGGTTGGGAGACAGGAGAGGTCAAGATTGAGGACGATGGGTATGGGAATTTTATTTGTCCAGGGACGAGCTTGAGTGTCTGGGTTAATAAGGATGCTGAGGGCCGGGAGAAATTTGGCAGATTGTAAGTGGAATGAGCCCTCTCCTAGCCGAAAGTTGATTTGCTAATGCGGAAATAGCAATGATGATATCTACAAGGAGTAAGCACACAGTACGACTTCCGAGTAATAGAGACCTGGACAAAGTACCTGCTAAGGCGATAATAGCATGGATACAAAGTTTGGATAAACAGAAAAATACACAAAAAGATACGAAGACTGCTGGTGCGGGGTGTTTCTCATGCAGGTCGTTGACGAGTTCGAGTACAAGGATACCCTAATAAACCAACACTGCCTTTTTTGCAATGATCGGTCATCATTATGTTGGAGATGTGAAGAGTTTTCACTTTGCGGGAGATGATTCCCAGCGTGTTTGAGTGAATAAAGAAGCATAAGGAGAATTGATAGAAATGTTAGTTGAGGTTTCCCACTGCTTGAAAACTAGTAGCGACATGCTGATGCAGGAATACGGTGATGATCTCTGCGTATATACTGGCCTCGCAATCATGAAATCTACGGTACGTCCACTCCAAGGTCTTGGCAGACTTTTGTGCGCGGATGAGTCCTGGTTTTGTGGAATCTATCCCGGCTAAGCAAACTATCCCGTGGACACATTCAGGAACAAGAAGGCTTATTCTAACTTTCTTTCTCCCTATCTCATATTCACTATCTACCGAATAATGATTCCATTGTGTGAGACGTCCGTGCTGCCCAAAATACTCCTCTGAAGTATTGTGTGGTCAATTGCTTGGCATTTATATTTTGAGTAAGTTTATGTCAAGCTTCAACTACGTGGAATTGCCATCATCTGTCAAACACTTATACTATGTTGTAATACTTATTCCTGCGAGTTAGACTCCTTAATGGCCGTACTTGTCCTTACTGTCTTTCCAATTGACCACCTCGTTACACTCAATCCACCCACAATGAAACTCCCGCACCTCTCACCACCGCCCTCCCCTCAGGCCCAGCCATGAGAGGCAACTTCCCAGCCAATTCCACCCCCCCCCCCCTCCGGCTTCGACGGCCCCACAAACAACATGGCAAACCCCGCCTTCGGCAAAGCAATAACGGAAGGCTACCAAGGTCCCATGGCATCCTACGATAAGTACGCTCTCGTCGGTCACGTTGACCTTCTTCGTCCCAGAATCGTCAAATTACGGCGTCTTGTCCAACTACAAATTGCCCCTCTACCTCGGCCTTTTTGCTGGGAATCAGTGGTACTGGTGGATTGCGACGGACACCACTGACAGAGGGAACACGGAGCAGCTTGGGATTAATTTTGTAGCGAACATGCCCTTTCCTGCTCAAGGCGGTCAATATTGTGAATAATACGATCTGGACACGTAAAGGAATGGTGGGTCTCTCGCCCGTCAGACACGTTGTTCTGGGGAACTCGACACCGTTCCTACTAGCATCTGTACAACCAGGTTCTATGGGCAATGAATTCTATACACCATTCATCCGCTCCTCAATGCCGGGGGTGAAGTCTGGAATGCTCCTATCATCGCGGATAATATGTCCGATGACTACCTCGATCAATTCTGTGATGGGGTACTGGCTCCTATGATGGAGTTCTAAAGCCATAGTCATGACCAAGTCCTTTCCGTCTGTCCAAGAGACCTAGTGGTTATGTTGAAGACTATTTAGGGGTCCTCGTTTGGGAAGAGTGTCTTGTATCTCACTGCTGATGGCTCGGATCCATTGCCTGCGACGCCCGATGGTGGACATTTGCGCCGAGATTGTCAGCCATTAGGACGGAAGGTGATGATAGTATGTTCTCGGGCGTGGAGAGGTTCTTTGTGGCTTCATGAATGCGGATCTCCCTCCCGGTACACTAAACAACGAAACTCATCATCCATGGCGGCAAGGATTGAACTCTGCTATCTTGGGAGAAGGTATCTGGCACCTCATGCCCCACTCCTTTCCCTGTCTTACCCTTTAGACGAAGCATTTGTTGACATGGATTCTTTTCAGGAAATCCGCTTAATATCCTCGGCGCAATCCCTAAGTAGTCGTTGACTACTCGCCCCTATGGAACTTCCAGCTCTTCACATGGACCCCTTCTCCATCGCCAATGGTATTCGAACAACATTGACAGCTAAGTTTGAGGCTCTGGGCCTGGCGCCTACTGGATATGTTACGGATTTGAATGGCGATTTGTTGAGTATGTGGGGATTGTGAATAGTTGTCCTATTGTTCTCCGTTTCCTATGAGAGTTTTTCATATGAATTTTAAAAGAGCTGGGTGTATTGTGTGTCTTTTCGCTGTTGATAAAAGTTTGTGGGTTTTAATAGGTTCGGTATATGTTGGGTTTCTAGTGAAGGAAGACGATCTCATTGCATTGCTCAAGAATCTTGATTTCTAGAATGTTGAAGGCATCAATGAGAAGGAAATATATTCTTTGTTTATCGTTCTTCTTCCTTCAGATCTCAACGTACCAGTATGGTACTCTAATTGTTGCGGATGCTACTTGAGGTGTGCTGGGAAGTCTTCATTGGCCGTCATAAATACATTGAGCCCTGTCAGAAGGTCGGAGCGGTTATGGCAATA
This sequence comes from Gamarada debralockiae, assembly GCA_002803225.1. Taxonomy (NCBI): domain Eukaryota; kingdom Fungi; phylum Ascomycota; class Leotiomycetes; order Helotiales; family Hyphodiscaceae; genus Gamarada; species Gamarada debralockiae. Next base: position 19,573 of record NXFV01002061.1, on the reverse strand, counting down.
GTGACAGTACACAGTAGTGATATTAGATTGATGAGTTTAATGAGTTTCACAGTTTGTATTGATAGTATAAGCAGGAGGTTATTGATAGAAAAGGATGAAGATAGTGATGGCGTCACAACGCAGTGATTACATAAGCAATTCCTGACTAGCCCCACGAGAGAGTCGTGTCACGTGAGTGTGTCCTACAGCAATGCTAATGTCTATCCCTGCGTCAAGAGACGCACCCTGTTACGAGACAAACCATAGGTACTTTGAATTCAATCAGCTCTGACTCTATAAGCGCATCAACATTTCTTGTACAAAATATATCAGTTATGTTATATGCCCCTCCTGAATACTTCCGACCTGGTAACTCCGAAAATTACGATCCCGTCGTCGCCGCCCCCCTGATTTGCTGAGAACCTCCTTTCATCGTGTAATATGACTCCTCGGCTCGTAGCACCACCACTGGGATTTTTGCTCCTTTTAAACTCATAGAACGATCGGATCTAGATTTTCGAGTCTCTCTACGATGCTGAGAAGTCATTGTCAGTCTTATGTGATGGACGTTGGCTGTGGCACGTGCGATTCGGTTTGCACCATTCGCTTAATCTATCTTGGTGGCAGTCGGGAACTCCCGCGCATCTTATCGTACAGTTTTCATTGGCCGGTGAAAAGGGAATCTGCTAAACAAAACCTTCCCCGACCCCCTCGGCTTCGACCACGGCCACTATCGCGAGGGGTAGTTAAAGGAGTGGGGGTTTGTCCCTTGCCCCTCCTGGGCCCCGTATGATGATTCCCCTAAGTTCTCAACCTTCATCAATCCGCCTTCAACATGTCAACAGAAGCCCATACCCCGTTGAATGCTGGCCGCGGCTCTCCTCAGCTCACGAACCTTCATTTCCGAACCCTCCCCAAGTACCTCTCGTTATCCGCCATTCGAATCATCGGTTGCATCGCTGGCGTCGACGTTCTGGTCTGGGTAGCCGTCGCAGTGGTCCTCCGCTACCACCCGCTGCTCTCATCCTCCGCTGTACTCTCCTATACCTTTGGCCTCCGCCATACCCTCGATGCTGACCACATCTCCGTCATCGATCTCATAACACGTCGCACCTGCGCTCGCCGCCGCCCAGATTTGAACGTGGTGCAGAGCCGCAACCTCAACGGAAGTAAAACGCCTGCCTCAATGGCTTCTGAAACCTCCCCAACTTCTCAAATTCCTCATACTTGAACCCTCTCACAATCGCATACCCTACAATCGTATGATACTGCTTGTCCTCCGTCTCCCGAATAACCATCGGAAATTCCGTATTCTTCAACACAACGACCATATCTCCCATCTGGATATCCGTGACTCCCTGGCAGCCCATCCCCACAAGTCCAAATTTCGTGTCGAAAAACGTTCGCCCGGAGAGCCACGTTGCGTGCTCATATGACTCGCGATCAAACGCCTTTTTGTCGTAGAGAAACATCTTATTTGCTAGGATCTGGGGCTTGCTCTCTTCCAACTTCGCAGTTGCAGTTTCCGTCGTGGTCTTGAGACTATTTGATGTTATCTGTCTAGCTTTTAATACCGTCTTGTACTCTGAGATCAACGCCGAGACCTTGTCGTCGCCGGGAAACTGGGCAGCAAGAGATTCGAAATACTGGCGCGATTCCTCGCCTATTATCTGACTCAGCGTCATATATTTCTCGTGATCTTCTATAATAGTTTTCTTTATCGTGTCTAGATCTGCGATTTGTTGATCTCGGTATTGTAGGTAGGAGTCATCGGTTGTACTGGATCTCTTTTGGGTGGAGTCTGGGAAGGATCGGATGGCATTAACGAAGCACAGGACAAGTCGCACTCTCATTCTAACTTCCTCCTCGTGCTCACATGCTGTGATGTGATGCTGCAATAGTTCGTAGCAGGGTTGTATTTTCGTAGCTATGCCCGACTCGTTGCTGGGAATCCAATCTGTAGAACTTCCATTATTTGTGGGAACTTTGAGATCGCGCAACTTGGTGGAGACAACAGATGTTTGAGATGCGCTGAATTGGCAAGGTAGACTTGGCTTTCTCAAGTATTTGATCTGACCTAAGAGGTTTGGGTAGTCGAATAATGCAGCGCCGAATAGATCTGTGCTAGAGTAATTGGTTTTCTCCAGGAATAAGCGCAGCGTTGAAAGCCGAGTACATATTTGAATGAAGGCGAAAGCAATTTTAAGGTGCTCAAGCATCTGAAAAGAGATCGGGATCCGGGCCTGAACCGAAGTAGGTACGAAGTCTTTGGAAAGACCTCGTAATTGTTCCGTTAAGCTTTCGCACGTGGAGATGTGAGTTTTATAGGCATCCTTTACTTCGTTGAAGAAAGGGTCGAAACTTGATTTGAGGATATCATGCTTCTCGAATACATTGAAAGGCGGCAACTCGAAAACTATGCTTTCCATGTCTCCTTTGACGATGGGAGAACCCCATTTTCGTATGAGATCTCTAGTGTGAAGCATTGGCAGTGCCTTGAACACTGGAGGGGACTTTCTGAGCAACGCTGCACTTGGGGTGGCAGCAAATATATTCTCGAGGAACCAAAGCTCCCGGACAGTGTTTGGCCACTCAGGCTGGTCGATGGCATATACGCGGTTTACTGAGTCCAGTAGGTATCCCTCCATGGCCAAAACGCCATCCCGAATGGCGAGTGGGCAGGGTGAGCTTTTCTTCAACTTGCCGTAATCAAACAAGTTGTGCTCCAGCATCGCGGCCTCTGGTATTGGCTTGGTAAAATCCGGGACCCAGGAAGGCATGCTAGGAGAGAGTCTGTAAGGATACCACCAGAAGACTTGCTGCCATCCATCGATAGCCAAAACCCAGGTTGCAAACTTATGAAAAGCAGTCTCGACGGACTCTGAATAGTTGGGAGTGAAAACAGCTTGCGCAATTGGGTCCAAGAAGGAACGCATACCATATATCCTGTCTCGAGGGTTGGTGCACCTCAAATTTACCTTTTTTAGAACGCCTCTTGGTAGCCACAGGTGAGCAAATTCAGATCGATTTTGAGCCGAACGGAGCGTTAAAACACCGTAGACATGAAGTATTTGCCTCATAATGGGCTGCCATGACTTTTGAACGTCAAGATCGAGTTTGAGTTCCCCAGAAAACTGTATAAGATGAGTTGCGATATTCCTCTGCAGCATTTTCCAGTCTCTTAGTAGAGCGGACGCTTGAATCGAGTTGCGTCCAAGGTGAAATGTCGGATTGGTACGTGAAAGGCTGTACTCTTGCTGAACCCAGACCCGGTTCCACCATGGCAGAAGACAGAAATGGACATAAGCTTCGAGTAATTCTCGTATATCTCTCTCATCCAGACCCAAGTCTTCAATAGCCTTGTCAACCGAATCTTCTTCATGAACGTTCCGGTTGAGGAAGGAGAAGAGCGCCAAGCCGCCAGTGTTCGGCTCGCCGAGATAAACAACGACATGTTGCGCGGACATGTATATTTCGAGCATCATGCTAATCTGGATTTCTTTATCTTTGTTGTCGCTTTGGTTGATACAGAGTGAATCCACCCATAGAACACGAGAGTTCTCTTTCATGCGTAGAGCTTGAAGAGCATGATAGAGATTTGGGGTTATCTCTATATTTGTGCCCTCGATTTCGATGAAATAGCTGGCTTTGGCTTCCATTTCCCCCCACACGTATGATAAGGCTTCGTAGATGGGGCTCGACGACAGATCCACGCAAAATATCGTGGCTTTCAACGTAGGGCCCTCACCAGGTAAGAGTGTCAGAAGTCGTATACTATTTCCAGGTTCGGCGAGTCGAAACTTTTGGTAAAGCTTTGCGACCACTGACTCTGGCTCGTGCCGCAGCATGTCATGTTCACGAGCTGATGCAGCTGGTATTCCGGCCAAACGTAAGATTGCGTGCGCTTGCTCTATAAGCTCAGATTGAAGATCATCCTCGGATGCGGTCTCATCAAGCTTCCACCGCGGCAATTCCAGATTTGAGAATCCTAAGAAATTAAAAGTCAGAATTGAGCATTGGGATAACACTTGGACGAATAATGCCGAACTGGCTGACCTTTTGGTGCAAAGAAAAGACCGAGTAATATCGGCACACTGACAGTTGTCCGCGATTTGTGCCACTTGAGCCTTTGTATAGGTACCGTCTTTGCTTTCACTTCATCAACGTGCGCAGGGAGAGAATCGCTTTCGTAAAAGTAGACAGGGCTACGAAACTCTCGGAGCTCTTCGGGCTCCCCGAGGCGCTCCCAATAATCCAAAAATGAAATGGTGGTCGCTTGCGTAGTTTTCTGATCTATGAGTCCGCGGAGCCATAGGCCGACTTCTTCCTCATCGTCAATATCTCTGGTAGAAGCTTGGTCTGTGTCTTCCACCCCAACAACATAGAATGCATGGCCTGCGCAAGTGGCCGTGATCGGTTTCTCTTGCTCAGTACGCGCTATCCACTTTTGATAACAGCCGTCGCAAACAAACAGGAACAGACACGACTTACAAGCAAGCCATCGAGTTCGAGGTTTGATACGTTCCTTGCAGACGTCGCAAGATCCGGAGTTGGTTGGTTGTTTGAATGCAAAGGAGGCATTCGCCGCGTCGTTGCTCCACAGACACATAAGTCCCAACGCCCAAATAGGGCCCCGTTCAACTTTCAGTATCCGTTCGCATAGCTGTGCGAGCTTAATGACGCACTGGTGTCGTGGGCGGTCATTCCGAAGCGGCTGCTGATAGAATTGTTGAAGATAGCTGGACGATAGCACCTTACTCATCGTGATAGTAGCAGTGTGAGTGTCCCCAAGTGCTTTGCTGTAGCTTTCGAACGCACGCTCTAGCACGTTAACCGCCTCGTCGTGAAAATTTCGATTTCTGAAATCAAGCCCCAGTCGATACAGTACACGCATTTCAACATCCATTTCAGTCCGATACAGCACATGCATTTCGATATTCCTATCAATCCCTAGCTTCCGGTAGCTTTCCGCGACTCTCTCAAGCAAGATAAGCGCTTCTTTCAATTTCCCATGCTGGATATACACATCTGTCAAGTTGAAGGAAGTCGCAGTCGTGTCGCTGTGGATGCGTCCCGCTGTCCTCTCGTCGAACATCAGCGTTCGCTGAAGGATGCTCTCTAGTTTTGTGCTTTCCCCGAATTTTTGATAGAAATCGCTTAATTTCCGAATGGCAGATGATAGTTGTGGACTGTATGGGCCATATGTCTCCTCGGCATCGCTCAGCTCTTGCAAGCACGTCGTTTCGTCTGTCACCACTTCGGTCATGCTAGAGACTGCCGGTGGAGAAATAATTCTATTTGCTCGTAACGAGAGCGCGACGTTGAGCATTATCGCCTTGAACACCCCCCAAAGCGTGACTGGGAATAATTTCTGGAACACGGCTGCGAACCTGCTTCGGAGCATTTCTCTGATCATGATTGCGGGAGGAAGGCACCGCTAGCGAGACGAGCAGTACACGTGATGTATAAATAATACGGCTAGCGTGACTTTAATTACAAAATATTAAGCGTACTGTAATAATTTCGCTTAGCGTTTTGTGTCCTTCCCGCTTTGTCCGGATAAACTCGGCAGGCAGATTTTCTTATACTTCATATCTTTAAAGGTTTAGGACATTTATTCTCTCTTAATAGAAGCTTCGGATTATAGCCCCGAAATTTAGATCCAGGCCAATATTCGTGATTAAGCAGGCTAGAGCGGCGATCGACGGCATCAACGAAATGATCGACAGCATAATCAACCGCTGTAATTTTCTTGTTGCAGATTGGTTTCCTAAGGCAAAAATGGCTGAAGAATAGTGACATATTAATAAAAACTTCGTAGATTTGCGAGGGAAATACTTGAGAGGCCTAAAACGTAGATTCGTCTCGCGACAGGGTGCGTCTCTTGACCCAGGGACGGACGTTACCCAACTCGAACTTCGACGAAACTGGCAGGATCTCGGTGGAATTTCTTGTCTGTCTGCACAACACACCATTCCTGGAATTATTTTTGAACCAGGACAGGATTACAAGGCTACAAATGAAATTATTTCTGGTTTACTTTTTCTCAATCTTCGATGTATGGGAACTAATCATGGGGTATTCGAATATTTCTTGGCAGCATCAAAGTGCGGGGCACCCTTGCCGTCGCTAAATCAGCAGTGACCAAGCTTAAAAATATTACCTATTCCATTCAATTGTTTGAGAGGGCCAGATTCTCCCAAATAAGTCCTTATCTTTTTGGTCGTCTTGATTATAGCTGATTGGTAGGAATAATTCTATTTTTGGTGCCTCTGACATAGATTGTGGCGTTTACGAATGATCAAGCTGCCAGCGCATTTGTTGGCAAGCGCGTCGCAAGGCTCTGCATTTCAACCTCATTTTCCTTTCTCTGACTATTACCTATTGGAACTCTTCAAAGCATTGGATATCATAATCCATCTCTAATCCATTAGCTTTACTGGCTACAAAGGTAGCAGTCTTTGAGTGCTGAATGAGGAAATATTTTCAAAAATGCCATACATACAAGTTCGATGTAGCCAATGTGGCTATGGCTATGCACAAAAGCGCCTAGCACCCCGCCTAACTCAGCCTTGTAAGGCTACTTGCAGACGACATGCTTTTGTGAACTTCTTCCATTCTCTTTAAGCTTCCTTCCTATTGTTATGAGAACCCTGATACTAAGGTGCATATGGCGCTAGTTTAAAATAGGGTTCGAAAGCTTCAATTCAAAATCTCTACCCTTTCCTACATAGTTCAACTCTTCTGTTATATCTACAGCTTCATACAGCTTATTCCTGTTGCCTGTCCCGATAGCTAGTTGCCTGTACCGAAATCTTGTTGCCTGTACCGAAAGCCTGCTGCCTGTCCCTAGATATCACCGTACTTCCTAGACCTATCAACGCTTCCCACATGCTATAAGTAAAGTCAAATCACGACGACTTTGGATTTAGTGAGGGCTGCATTAAGGTAATCGAACTTGCGATCAAGATCCGGGAGGAACTCTCAGGCGCCAAGCCAGCTAAACAATCCTCTACGTTCATCGTCGATAGAGTTAGATTAAACTCAGCGCAAAATTCGACTTTGAAGTACCGTTTTCCCTCTCTATCTGCCCACAAGAATTCTTTCATCGAACGATAAACCCACTCAATACACACACTACGCTATCGGAATATGGATGGACTCAGTCTTGCCGCCAGTGTTATCGCGGTCATTCAACTCGCCGGATCATGTCTAAAGCTATCCCGAAAATTCCTAGGCCCTTCAGAATTCAGCTCTTCTGACCTGACCTCTATGACAACTGCACTATACGGTTTTACTGGAGCAGTGAAAACTTTTCAAACACACCTAGAGATCCACGAAGACGACGAAGGCCAACTCAACAGCCTTAAATACCTTAAACCAGCACTTGAAAGCTGTAAAGAGGCGCTGGATGTCATCAAAGACTTCGTTGAAAGAAGCAGCTTCATTGGAAAGCATATCATAGGACCGAAGTTCGACCGCAAGCTGAAGGTGTCGCTAAAGGCTTTAGATAGAGCAAAAGAATTATTTATGATAGCTATACATGGCGACCAACAGTGAGGTCCTTTTCTATAACCCGTCAACATGTACTAACTGTACATTTATAGGACGATTCTCCTCGGAGTAGAGCGATACGTCCGCAATATTGCTGAAGATCTTCGAGACTTTCATAACGGTATGACTACCAGGAAAGTCAGACTCTAATCTCATCCTCGCTGGTTCCGTTTTAGTCTCTGGACTTGAGCAGCGGCCGCTTTTACCTGAGCTGAGGGCGAGCGAACCTGAGCAGAGCCTGAGCATGCCTGAGCCGAGGGTGAGCCATACCTGAGCATACCTGAGCATACCTGAGCATACCTGAGCATACCTGAGCATACCTGAGCATGCCTGAGCAGAGCCTGAGCAGAGCCTGAGCAAAGCCTGAGCATCCTGAGCACGCCCTGAGTCATCTTAGTGCGGTTCCTATTTTGGCACCCTGGCTATAGTTTCCTAGTCGAGTTTGCCAAGGCACCCAACCTGCTCCCCTCACAAGGGTTCTTGCCAGAGCCGATTCGGGATCCCTAATAGAATTATTCTTACATATTTCACGTATAAAGAACGCAACAATATCATAAAAAAAACATATTATAATAACTTTTCTCATTTTAAGATACATTTTTTTAATATTATTATCTCAGTACGTTAGCTTGCCCCCAGAGTTTAGCGACTCTGCTTCGGGCAAGGCGCGTGCACGGGCCAGCCGCCGCTTTCAGCGTCTATTAACCCAAAACTGTCTCCACGCAAAGTCTACACACGGTGCTAACGGTAAGGGTTGGTTGAAGGTAACAAGATGGGGGATGTCTGTAATTAATTAATTCATAATAGCGCAACTGTAACTGGACAAACTGTCCCTTGCCACGCATGCTACAGTCGACTCAAAATCTTGGGAGCTTGAGCCTTCATGTTTTTCAGATGCCCAAGCTAATCTCCTCCACCAAATCATAATTCAATTGTTGACAACCAATTTACATCATAACTATACCCTACTTAGTAAATTTAATAACTCTCCTTGGATACTTGACCAAATCCTTTAACTTCTGCCCCTTGATCGCAACTTGAATTTCAATCTTCCCTGCATTATGCGCTACGCCCATAAACTCGTCATTGTACTCCTTAAAGTTTTTCTTATTGGCGAAAGCTTTGGTATATTTCGCAGTCGCAGTGTCGGAGATGGGACCCAAGATGATGTCTGGTTGTTGGTGCAGATTTGGTTTCACTGGAAACCCTTGCTCAGTCGAGAGGGCTCCCTTCCCTAATCCAAGACGGTTGGATATGATTCTCTATGGAGGAAACGCAACGGTAAGCAAGCGGTTAATGGTATCATTGCAGTGGTTACGCTAATCTGACTTACCACTCTCCATTCATCTGTGGGCCTGTTACCATAATTATAGGCGCCATCAAAGTAGTCCTTAGGCACCATCTGCTGGATAATTGCGCCTTTGCCTTGGTTGCCCCTTGCGTATTTTTCTGCATACTCTCGACTCATTGCAAAGTATGTGACAGGCCTATCTTCGTCGTTTACTTCGGATTTGGTATTAAAGTCTCCAGGCTTTCCCCTTTCTTCCTCATTAACCGATGTGATGTGTTTCCAATTGTTCGGCTCATTGACCCATAGTTGTGCTCTCTTAGGTTCTACAGCCCTCCATAAACTGATCCATCCATCTGGCGGATTTTCAAAGTCGACGGCACCAAAGGGGTCGTACTCGGTTTTTGGCGCCGAAGACTTGGACGACACGGATGTGTTGGTCGATTGTTGAGATTCTGTAGAACTGGTGGAAGCCAAGGAAGCGTTTGATAAAGCATGCGAACTCGAGGCGTACACTGGCGTTAACTCCATGACTTCCTGCTTCCCTTCTGGCGGAGAAGCTTGTGTCGGCTTAGGAGTACTACCTTGTTGAGCTGGGCCTTGCTGAGCTGTGTTCGCGCCGGTCAACAATGCATGGCCAGCTCTGAGTTGCGATGCCACAGCAGAAGCTGCCCAAACGATCCACGACATGATTGAGCTTCCCACACTTCCCAAACTCCAAGAGATTGCCGTCCGCCCATCTGGGTCGATCAAGTTAACAGGATTGCAGCGAACATACACATAGGCATCGAGTCCGCCCTTGACCCCGATCGGATCGCAGTTTATCCAGCGAGCCACAGCTGGACAATAGTACCGGGCCCCATAGTAATACAATCCGTTTTCATCATCTCGCTCTTTTCCCGTATAACCGTATCTCTTTGGCGCCCCGATTTGACTTCCGGCAGCTTCGTAGGAGGTGGCTCCATAAGGTGTGTACTCTTCGTAAGTGAGGACTCGAGCCTGCTCATCTAATTCCAAGCACACAGATTGGAGGTGATTGTCTAGTTGATACCGAAAAAGCTGCTCTGGGATATACGGCTCTTCTCCTACAGTTCGAGTCTCGATCATCGTGATAGTCCCACTCGCATCACTCACATGTAGCGTCTGGCGCTCCAGTTTGATGTCACCTTTACCATTGAACCTTCTGGAGATTTCAACTCCCACATAAATGCGTTCCTTGATTCGACGAGGTGTTCCGCCCGGACCCACGTGACTTTCGGTCACTTTCCGGACTCGCCGTCCAGCAGAGTTGTAGATGTACCATGTGCTCTCGGGGGTCCCATCTAGACTGGTTGACCTAGCCGTTGCGCAAAGTTGGTCTTTAAAATTCCATTCCATCAATGGAAGATTGGGCATGGAAGTGATATTTCCGTGATGCGCAGCATTTCCTTCATATCTGTAATGCTCGATAGCGGATCCAATCGAAGTACGGCTGAGCCTGTTGCTAAAAAAACCTGGCTCCAAAAGACTCGGTTCATCATAGACGTAATGCCGTGTCCACTAATGAATCTCGAGTCAGCATTTCTGTAGAAGGACAATTGAATATCTCAAAAGTTGTGATAGTCCCTCCAGTACCGCAATACCTTCCATATATCAAAAGGAACTCCAGTTAGCAAGTTGGAAACCTCTGACTTGTATTCGCTCTCCTTTGACCAACCAGAAACTTCCTTTTGGTCAATGGGAGGATCGTTGTACCGCAGGTACCAGTGAGACATTCAATAGGGGAGAAGGAATTCACATACACCTTGAGCATTAGATGAAGTATTCTGATGCTGCATGCAAACAAAATTCCCAACTTCATCATACTTATAGCTTTCCAAATACCTACTCATAGCCCCCCCATCGTTCTTGTGCTCCACAGGCTTGAACAACTCTCCCGGCGCAGTCGGTTTCTTCGCCAAACTAAGGTGCTCACGACCTGTAGCTTCAATAAGTCGGTACAAAGGATCATATGTATATTCATTGCTAGGTTCAACCACCACGTTCTTGTGGAATATCGTTTGCTGGGAATTGTCGACGATCTTAGTGATGTTGCCTACTGCATCGAAAGTATAGTGAAGATTTTGGGCATGAGACCGAGACCCAGATCCAGACCTAGAAGATGAGGACCTTGGTTGATCGTAATCATCCGGGTATTTCTTCTCGTCCCGACGGGTGAGGAGATGGATCAGCGCGAAGGTGTTCAGATCATATTCATACTTCGTCCTCATTCCATTGCCATATTCAACAGAAGTCTTCTGACCCCTCGCATTATACTCCGTATTCCTCACAAAAACCGTCCGCTCCTCCCTGTCCCTAATTCTCCCCTCCACATTTTTCAGATATCCAGCCTGATCGAAATCATGATACACCACCGAGTCATCCGCACTTGTAAACTCCACACACCGATTCAAAGCATCGTATTTATTCTGGTAGACATAGACATCCTCCTCCATCGGCACTTGCTCCTTCCAATCCACGACGGTTTTATAGTTCTGGGCAAGCTGTTGGTCGGAATAGAGAAGGTTGCCTTTGAAGTCGTACTCGGTGTGTCTCTGGATCCCTGCTTGGTCGTAGGTCTTCACGATTCTACCTCGGCCATTTACACATACGATCTTTTCCTGCTTGTCGCGTCGAGTTAGACTTTCTCCGTAGACGGGTTTCTCAATCATCTTCTCGGACCCGCTGTCTCCTTGTTGAAGAAAAGACCCGACATCCCGCCTCAACTCGTCACGTAAGGTGCGGAAACGATTTCCTCGAGCATCCCAGTGGAGTAAGGAGCCGCCTCCAATATCGAACATTGTCCATCGCTCCCCGGACTCGAAGTTATTCTGGTTGATAACTGATCCGGACATGTTGTAAATGTACTTTTGGACAAGTCTCCCTTTGGCATCTGTAACTTGCTGAATGCGGCCTTGGATATCGAGCTGGCTACGGGTACTGTATTTTCCGTACTCGCCATTGTCAGCGATGGAAAGGAATGCTCGGCCTAGGACGTCTAAGTGTATGATCGTAGGTGTGTTGGCATGTTTTGCTGATTTCTGGGCTGCTACTTTCTCATCGCGGCCCAGCTGCCCGGAAATACGCCGTTCGTACCAGGTGGGCAGGTAGTAGTCGTCTGGAAGAAGTTTGACGAATTGGCTGGTATCAGGGTCGGTCTTGGGATTCATGAGAACTGTATCGTTGGAATCGTAGGTTGTTGACATCCAGTTGTCGAAGACGGACTTGGTCCACGTATGGTTAGGACCTATCTGCGCAATGACTCGATCCACAGCATCGTATATCAATATTGAACTCACACCCACTTTTTGATCGGAGATGTACTCATGTGATGCGTCGAAGAAAGGTTCAAATTGCCGGACGGGATTGCCTTTGTTGTTGACAATTGTCCAACCACTCGTGATCCAATTCTGCTGACCATCCTTTGGTTTGGCTTGCGTCTTTGCTTGAATGGTGCGGCCCATCCCATCGAAATATGAGAAACCGATTTGAGTCTTGAGTTTGCCTGGTGCTGGATCACTTGCATGTGTTTCTCGGGCTATTATAACATGGAAAATGGGCTTCTTCTTTTCAACCTCCGGCTCTTTCCAGAATCGATCCAGGTTGTAAACAATGCGAGTTGTGGCGTTACCAAGTAAAGATTCCCGTAGTGGTCCATGAGGATCGAGGAATAATTGCTCTACTTCATCAGACGTGGCTTGACGGAAGAGATCCAACGAGTCCCCTACATCTTCGCCTTTCTTGCCCATCACTGCCGTAGCCACGACGTAACCAAGCTCATCAAACGCGCACTCGGTCCGGTTTCCATTGGGATCCACCACAAGATATGGTTGCAACATACGATAGTCGTGAGAGCTTTTGACTATATTGTGAAGAGCATCGATACTCTCTGTTGGCAAGAGGTCAAACTGGTCATACACGACTCTAGAATTATTTCCAAAAGGATCCACGAATCGCTGTGTTAAGAAGAAATGCTTTCTGCCTTCAGCCAACTCTTGTTCTGGTGAAACCTGATCGAAGTGGAAGTAAGATCTTCCAGATGGAACCCACCAGTTCCCATCCGAATCGAGATCAACATGTCCGCCTCCCTTTCTTCCCAGAACCTCGTTGACATTGAGTATCAAGATTTCATTCGCAGCTTCTGGAGAATCCGGATTTGATCTTTGGTATGTCTCCAGAAGTCCTGGGGTAAATACTTGTGTGTAGCTTTCTCCTGGAAACGCCATGTTTTCGAGCACCCCTGGTAGGAGAAGCTGTGTTAAATCATCACTGCGGAGCAGATTACGTGATCTACCAAGAAGCCTCTTTTGTTTGCTTCCACTTGGAGGTGCCTCGTAGGGGATCACAGAAAGGTGAGCAAGCTCATTCTTAGGGAATTGAGATAGTCCAAAGCGATCGATGAGATCGTTCTCATACCCATAAAGTTGATATGACCGCGATTCGTATGGGATGGGGAGTCGATAACAATTGGGATCGTCGATATGGTTGGTTACAAAACTTTCGGAGTAAGTGATGAGAAGTTGTTCTTGACATTTACGATCCTCTGCTTCCGGGAGTGGACTTGAGTGGCGGCCATACACAACTTGAACGGACTTCAGAGTATTTCCGTATTTATCAATCTCAATGGCAAGACCATGTTGAATCCGAGGGTCGCTAAGGTTCCTTTCAAAGTTAAGATGCATGGTTTCTCTAGGCACAACGTCAAATATGCCGTGGCCGTGGACGTCTTCAGGCTGGAGAGCCCGAATTGTGTAGTTGTTCTCTGAAACAGTGTAAGGGAATCTTGCTTTCGGACTCTTGTCATCGGAATACACTTCGCTTCTGAGCAAGTGGCCTTTCAGGGCTCGACATGCTTCCCTCGTCATATTAAGGTTGAGGCCAGATGGGATAACCGAGTCCTCTAGTAGTGTTGTTGCCAGCCCGTTTGCGGTTTCGTGTGACTCGGGAACCTCAAAGTATTCCAATGCAAGGAGCGAGCTACCCTCACCAAGAAAGTTTCCCGTGCTGAACCAGGATTTGATATACACTGGGGGCGAATGCCATTTCCGATCAAGATTGATTGCTAAAGTCGAGGAAGATTCGTCATAGTCTTCGGTGTCCCATTGTTCTACCATTGCAAAGCCACGGAATTCTCTTTCAAACCCATCGAAGAATCCATGGTGGTAGGCATATCGAGTTGTAAAGCGGTTGCCGCTATTTTGTTCGAAAGTCTCGACTTTCTCTACACACTGTACGGGAAATGGGAGAGTTGTGATCCATTGTCTGCCTGCTTGCTTGTCATCGAGGTAGAACTTGGTTGAGGGTGCGTAATGGATCAGTGTCTCAGCTCCGAGATTATTTTTTTGTCCGATGAGCAGATGTGGTTTGCCTCGTGTGAGATCAATGTACTTCATCGATATTTGAGAATGGCCAGGGAATTTCGAGGACCAAACAATGCAGGTGGTGCCATTCCCAAGAATATCTACCATGTTGATCGTTGAGAATCTATCAACTGGAAGAACATGGGACAGCCGCTTTCGAGTCGAGAAAGAATTTCCGGAATTATTAAGGTAAAGATCAATGCCATCTGGGCTGATGTAGAGAAGATCAGATGCCCCGGAGCCGTCAATATCAGCGACATGCAAGAAATTGGGGTTGTAGGAGTCTTCATTATCGAACCACGGACTGTTATCCAATGTGACCTTCGCTCCGAATTGTCCGTACCCAGTATTGGGCCAGTAGCAAACTTCCCCATTCCGGATTCGTACCAAGTCAGTCAAGCCGTCACCACTCATGTCCGCCAGATGGACTGTTTGCTCGAAATCTCCCAGGAGAAGACGGGGTCCTTTCTCTTCATCCAGGGCCTGGAATGTTCGAGTTGGCTTGCCGAAACCATCTTCGCCAAGAGAGGGGTAGTAAACGAAGGCATTGTCTTCCGTGATGAAGATATCAGCCAGTCCATCACCCGTAAGATCTACAAACACTGTGCGTTGCTCGAAACGAATATTAGGATGAGCCTTGAACTCTTGAAATGGGGCCCATCCTCGATCGGGCAGAACTTTCCGGCTGAAAAAGCCCCACGCGGAATCATCCATCTCCACCAAATCCAACAAGCCATCCCCTTGGACGTCTGAGAAATGAGCTCGACCAGACCCTAATGTCATCCCCGGCTTTGAAAATACCTCTTCCAATGGGCTAAAAGCCGGTGATACGGAGCCGTCTTTATCACTAGTTGATGTGTTGTTTGCACTCTGATTTCGCTTGTAGAACCAGCCTCTGTCTTGTTCAATCAGGACCCCTGACAGGCCTTCTCCGTCAAGATCAGCCCATTGGTGTGAATATCCATCCACGCTGGAAGGCATATTCTGAGCGCTGATTGGGTCGATGTCTTGGGCGGAAAGCTCTATAAGCATTTCATCTTTCGGGAAGGTTGAGTATTCGAAATCCACAGGAGGTAAACTTTTGCTACAAAGCTTATTACCATCAAGCATGTAGCTGGTTTGGGTTGCGCTCTTGAGATATGTGATGGAGTCTTCCTCGGCGTATTCAAATTTTGTAGATGAGACGAGGTAGTGGTCTCTTGAAAGTTCGGTCGGGAAGTTATGGAACATGAGAATCCTCTTGCATAGCCGATATGTCCGGATTTCGAATCCAGAACGATAAGAGGAGAAAGGATCTTTTCGACAACACCATGGCTTATTGTCATCGAATTTGGGATTTTCCTCATCAAACTCACCGTAGTCTAGAATCACGGTAAACATCCAATCATCGGCGGGGTTCTGGAAGGCAGAGAAAGAATGCCAAGCTTCTGGATTACGGCTAGGCGTCTTGTTGCCATATTTTATCGCTTTCAGATATCGATTTGAAGAACGGGACTTCCCAGTTCGATTTCTCTCGTTTGTTGCATTGGCTGAAATGCCGGTTGAGTCTTCTTCCTTGTACTCATAGATAATTGCATTACCTAACATGTCATATTGCTCAGAAAGTAGCCAGGAGAAAATTCGACGACCTTGATTGGGGCCTTGGTTTGGATCAAAGAGCTGAGCATTTGGGGTTGCTCCATAAACGCTGGTAGTGCTATCCGGAGACGTGACTCGCCACTGAACGTCTCCAGAATCAGCAATGCTTGTCCATCTTTCGATACGGATGAATGAGCTTTCAATGCGGGGGGAATATCGCCGAATCGTATATCCATTTCGGGACTCCTCGTGCAAAGTTGGCTGTCCTGTGTCTTTGTCGTAAAGGACGCCGTCTTGCTCGTCCTTTCTGAAAAGAGGGACTAGATCTTCCATTCCACCAAGGAGAAAGACATCCGAGTCATCATTGTCGTTGTATTGCGGCAGACCCTTTGAAGTCTTCCTGGCAATGCTCATTTCTGAGAGACTCCAACCCAAGCCGAAAGGGCTGTTTCCATTCCCGGAACTGTAATTTAGAGAAAGGCCTGGTCCTAAGCCTCCTCGGCTGGGACTTGTGCGGATGGGAATAGTTGAGGTTCCTGTACCATCTGCAGGATTGACATTGAATTTCTCTCCTATTCCCCCAATGGACCCTCCTCCTTTTGGAAGGGAAATTGACGGCAACGGTACAGTAGGGCCAGTTGCAGAATTAGAAGGCTGTTTAGGCGTAGACTGGGCAGGTTCAGTGCTACTCGAGGCCGGACGAAGGTCCAGCGGAGCAGCGCCATGGTGCGCTCCTGAATGGGGAGTCATAATTATATCCGAACGAAAGAGCTGGTCAGGAATTGAGTTCAGGTTGTCTTCGAGTTTCCGAAATGTGGTCAGGTCTGGAAAAGCCAAATACTTGAGTACTCTCACGAGATCATCAGATCAAACGACGAAGGGAGAGTTCAGGGAGAATCGGCGCGATTTGGATGTCTGTCGATGAGATTCTCGGCAGTGAACCAAGCTGTAAGACATGGGACTCGACGGGAGCGTCTGTCTCCTCGAGATTTGCTGACATTCTGCCGAGTGAACTCCCGTAAAAGCTGAGCATATATTCATTGGAGAACTGCTGAATTGTTGCAATCGGACTGCTGCGAGCCTTGACTGAAGTGGCATTGAGGCGCTTCTTGTGGTGTTGGACGCAGCTGAAAACATGTGGCGTCAGCTTCCGTGAAACATCTTCCTATAAGGCTGAAACTCTACATATGCATATGTAGCACTGCAGTATTGAAGCTCTGCTTCTGACCACTGGCAACTCTAGATGGAGATCACGGTGGTCAGATCTGCATACTTGCGGGGGAAGATGCAGCTCAACCGGTTCACATCGGGCTTAGCTGAGCAACTTGAGCTGCTGATGAGGAACGAAAGGAACGTTCCGCGTTATCAGCAATTGCCGGACAGCTATTTGATCAAGAGGCCGGCTAGTTCTGAAAAGGGGGGGATACCGAAAGGTAATGGAAGGTGTTGTCAGGTCGCCAGCCAGCCCCTTTCTTCCCCGAATCCAACCTAACCTTACCCCGCTAGGCGGATCAGATCACGTGCAGCTTTCCGAGAAACAGAACTTGGCATGGGCATCGATGGTAAATTTATCGTAAACCTAATAATTAAAACATGCGTAAGTTTAATTCAAAAATAGTAAGTCCCGGCTACACTCGCTCTTGAAAACGACGTAGTCCAGGCCTGAGAATAATTCCGTGAACAGTTTCAGGGAAGTGATGTTTTTCTTGCGGACTAATCATAAGCTAGCCCCATCTCAAAAGGGAAAAAGCTCCGGAGGCTAGTAACTACCTTAACGACAAAACCAAATTTTCTGTTTTCGCGAATATTACAAAAACCGAATACTGACTGTTGCCCTACCTTTTGTAGTTATACGAAAGCCTTAGCTAATATCTCTTTTTATTCTTTTACTTCTTTTTATTATATAGAATAATACCTCGCCCTTTAATTCCTTTAGATTCCTTTAAGGAAGAGATCCGCGTGTAGTTTTTTGATGATTTGCTCGATTTAGCAGCTATTATAAGCCGTGTCTCCCTCTAATTAAATTAGCCTTATACTTCTTGTATAATCTAAAGGCACCTTAAAGAATAAAGCTTTTATAAAAGAAATAAGATCTAAAAGACTTCTTAGCTACAATTAAGGATTATAGTCCTTTTCTAGATGTCTTATATTAATAAGAATATTATATAATAACTTTAAAGAGATAACTTAAAAATACTCTCTAAAAGATAAGTAGCTATAATTAAGAAGAAGATAAATCTAGTCTAAAGAATAACTATTTAAGAGTATTAATAAGTAAATAAGTAACTTAAAGGCCTTATATAATAGGAGCTCGATAGTAAAGTAATTAAAGGATATAAAAGATATCTTCTTAAAAAGTAATTTAAGATAAAGGGTTATATTATAACTAAAGAGAATCTCTTTATAATCATCAAATAACTTAATCTTAAGGGATTAGACTATTGTATAAAAGACCTAAATTAAAGGAAGAGAGAGTATATTATTCCTAGTCTAGATTATCTTTAGTTAATTAATAAGTATAATAAGTTATCTCCTTTTAGATTTAAGATCTATATTACTATTAATGTATATTCTTAATATATTATTTAAATATATATTAGGATTTTTAATCGTATAGCTTATTTAGTCCTTTAATAATACCTTTGTATTATTATAAAGAAAGGGTACTAGCTATATATTATTTAATCTAATTATAAGAAAGAAATAGTCCTTATAGTAAAAGTCTACTATACTTTTACTTATATAATATAAGATAATCCTTAGTTTTATATTTTTAAGTATTAGTTATATAAGATAAGTAATTAAAATTAATAAATTAAGTTATAGTAGTCTTAGCTATAGAAGTCTTAATTATATATATAAAGAGTAAGTTTCTTTATCTTATATAATGATTTTATATTAATCTTTATATTAATTATTTTTGTCTTATATAATAATTTTATATTAATCTTTATACTAATTATTTCTGTCTTATATAATAATTTTATATTAACCTTTATACTAATCTTTATATTAATTATTTTTAAAATTACTTCCTCTATCTCTAAGAATCTTATTAATATAATAATAGGAATTTAGTAGATATAATTATAATACTTATAGTTTATATACTTATTATACGATAGGCTATAATAGGATACAAAGATCTATAGAATATATATTATATCTAGAAATAACTTAATTATTTAAATATAGTTTCTAAATAGCTATAGCTTTTATATAATAATCCTCTAACTAAAAAGTATAAGTTATATAAGGTCTTAATTAACCTTAAATTTATTAAGGTAATTAAAGATTTAATAAAAGAGTAAAGTAAGTCTATACTTTCTTTATTATAACTTTATTAATTATAACGCTTTAATCTCTTATATAACAATTATAAAAAGAAGATAAGCTAATAGTATAAAATTAGATAATTACCTTCTAATAGAAACCCTAGATTAGTACTACTAAAAACTAGTATTATATAGTATTAACTTAAATACTTTATCTACAGGTAATATTAGTTTTAATAAAGAAATAAGAAGTAATAGAATATACGTTTAGGTATATATATACCTTCGGACTATCGTATAACGATATATTGAGTCAAGAAATACACCTATCTTATTAACCTATTCAAAACTAAAAGGCAAATACAAAGCTATTAAAGCTTTTAGAAGTATTTTATAAGATATTATTAAGTTTAATATAAACTTTGTATAATAAGGGGAAAAGATTAAGATTTAGCTTATAGCTAAATAAGTATATCTTAAGGAATTTAAGGAAGATAAGCTAGCTAATAAAGTCTAGCTAA
>NXFV01002056.1:0-19110 GCA_002803225.1 Gamarada debralockiae | reverse complement strand
TCCCTCACTGAGAGCACGTGCGATACACAGCGCTATCGGGACGCGCTTATACTCGCATTTCGGTCCTTCTACAATACTAATAGCTTTAGAAAACTAAGGAGATAAAATTCAAGTTCTAGCAAAAGAAATAGTATTAAAGCTATTAATCTCTTTTTTGTAAAATCAAGAAACTCTTTATAAAAGGATTAAAATACTTAAAAAGAATAAGTACTTCTTATATAAAAGATAGATATAAATTCCTACTAATCTTTATATTAATCTACTAACTATTCTAATAAATTCTATACTTATAATACTTTAAGTAAATACTTTACTTAGGGCGAAAAAGTAATTTAAAAGAATCTTATAATATAGGTATTTAATAATAAAAAGTAGATTAATCTTCCTAGTCCTACTAGCTAGTAGCCTAGCGATAATAAGTTAGATATAACTAGGTTTTACTTCTTTAATTTAATAAAGGGCTATAAGGAGGCGTTTAATATAATTTATATATTAGAGATATTATTAAATAGTTCTTACAAATATATTTTCCCTGCTAATAATAACTTATTCTTAATAAAGGATAATTCTTAGACTCAAATAACCTTAAAAGCCTTCTTTAGTTTATAAAATATATATAAAAAGTATTTTTAAGTTTAAAGTTTATATATAGATTAAATAAATACTAAATAAACTAATAAATATATAATTTATTTTATTTTAAGTAATATACTAATCTTTATACTAATCTAATATTAACTAATAATCTAATAGAGCCTAATAATTGAGTGTTACTACTCGTTTAAAAGTCACTCAAGCTATAATTTCCTAGGTTATTAGTAATAGCTAGAGACTTACTTTATATTTTAATAGCTAGTATATTCTAATTTAATATATATTTATATCATTTATAATTTATATAACTAGTAGAGAATAGGATCTTATTCTTATCTTATTCTATAGGACAAAGGCTATAAGTAATCTTATCCTATAGGATCTTACTTTAGTCACATAGGACAGGATCCCATAGGATAGTGCGTAGTCTATAGTTTATAAATCAATTTATTATACGAATTCGATCCTTATAATATTATAATTAATGTAATTAATACTTCTCGTGTTTATTATAGTTACGATATTCGCGAAAACTGGAAATTAGGTTTTGTCGTTAAGGTAGTTGCTGGCCTCCGTGAAAGCGGCACCGATTATCACACTTCGATGATCCACTCTATTGGAAAAATACCCCTTTTACTACAATATTCTAGATAATTATTTTTATATTTTGTTCATTTGATGTTCTAGTAAATTTCAATACCCCGCTTTCTCGTATGAGCAAGGTGTAGCGCCACTTTTTTGCCTCCCTTCGCAGTGACAATGATTGATTGGTAAAATGCCTTTCACAGCTCACAGCTCATGCATGCAACGACGCCTCCTCTTCTTCAGCCCGCCTTCTAGTCCAAATACAACACCGCCAGCTTGCATCTGTCTCCGAACATATGATCTATGACCCGTGTGTCTGATATGATGATCTCCATGTGTCCAGGCTAATGGCGATCCTGTGGCCGTGTCCCTGGTTTCACAGGGCAAGCTATCAGAGTTGCCTTCTCGTCCACCACGAAACGGTCCAAACTTCCAAAGCTCCAGACCGCAGCACAACTATCACACCTCGATATATATCCTCTGCAAATAAGAAATCCATCTCGAGAGTTTTTTAAAACTGCCAGACACCATGCCTACTCTCATCATTCTAAAGCTAGTGCCCAGCAAGCCGACACTCCCCGCTATCTTCAAACAAGCGCTAGACCACCTAGAAATCACCGCCTATGGCTTGACAGTTCAGGACCCCACAAAGGGGATGAAACTTGGGATTGCAAGAGGTGTAGCAGACTCTAAGACTCCGGTGTCTATTGTCAACGAAACGGACCCTACACTCGACCAGTCAATACAATCTCTTAACAAGTCCATAATTCAAGATGTGGCACCACTACCAGAGCAAATCACCCTTCCTCTCTCAAATCAAGTCGACCCAATAACAGCTCCTCTGGAGTCCTCGGTTGCGACTGCTGTAGTCATCGTTAAGCCGCTCACCCCGCACCCAGGAGGGCCATCATTTGATGTGCGGTTTGAGTTCAAACGGGATGACTTCAGTATTCCTGATAGTACTATTGAGTACAACATACCAACGGTTTCTCAAGATCTCGTGACGGATCAATCAACGTATTCAGGCTTACCGACCAGTGCGTATTTCTCGCTGCCCGTAGATGTGATGGGTCTTTCATCGAACACGCCCTTTATTTCCCTCGATCCAAATGGAAATCCCCCTTTATTTTCACAAGTTCTCAAATCCATCGACCTCATCTTGGCCCAAGATCATCCAACAGCGGACTTGCCCAAAAAGTCCGCATTGGAAGCCCGTGACACGCCTCTCACCGTTCCTCAATGCCTTCAAGTTGCATCAGAAATCATATGGAATCGTTCGCTCTACCCGATTCCTGCCCCGACGAATGACATACATTTGATGTATACTACTCTTGTAGACGTCAAGGGGAATCCGCTCCCGGTTGATTCCAATGTTGATAATACACGACAGCAACTTGAATCCAGCATTCAGAATTACCACTTGCAACATAATGCGGAAGCATCGACACTCTCAAAGTACATTGCGGCTGCATCAGCCGCGGTATTTTGCGAGAGACTTACCAACGGGGAAGCTCTCGCAGGAATCCCTCCGACAGCTACTCTGGCTGGGATTACTTTTCCAGTTGAAACTGGACAGCCATCGGCGAGCTATCCACAATCTTCCGTTGTACTTCAAAATCCAGCAACATCACCTGACGCCCCCTTGAACCCGCTTCCTTCTTTCACTGTGCCGGCTCCCTTTTTCTACACAATGGGTGCTAGCTTTCCTTCGTCAGTGTCTATTCAACAACGTTACAACTCTGCAATAATGGCGACCGAGGATCAACTCACAACCCTGTTCCAGGCTGCATCGGACAGTGGCTTACTTGGAGATACAGAACATCCCGTGGCTGTCGACTCATCGAATGATAGTTCTACTTCAGCTTCGAGTATCAATATGTACCAGGCTGCGCGTCGTTTAGCTGCGTTGGGCTCCCCATCCATTGGATCCTCATGTGATATATCAACTCTCACCAACGGCAGCGCTCCAACATCTGGTCCCAATCTCTACTTTGATTGGCTCCAGTATACAGGGTTGACTTCTGATATCACATCCAGCTTTTGGGGACCAAGCATTCAGAAATACCCCAAGGCATACGTAACACTGCTTTTACAAGCAATTACTCAGGGAGAGTCTGCCCTCGTAGCTGCAATAGAAGCCCAGATACCAGTCAATAGTGTCCAGGACCTCGTCAAAATTACACAGCAGCAGTGGGAGAATTTTTTCACTAACTCGCCTTCGAACCAGAAGCTTCTCCCTTCTTTTACACTACCTGGAACAACACTCCAACGAGCCGACACTTTCGTCCAGCGGGTCCAAAAATACTTCGTTGTGCAACCAAAAGAAGTTTCTTTCACAGTAGTAGGTAGTCGCCAAACAAGCACCTTTTCGGTACCCTCGGATGATATTCTGAAGCAATTCATCATTCAATATCCCGGAACCTTCTCCTTTGGTGAGCCTCTCGACCATGACGCAGTCGAAAAAAACGTGAAAGCCATATTCCCAGATAATTTCGGTGCTCAGTCATGGCTACTGAATGCACTTGAGACTGTAGTTTGGCTGGTGCAGGTCACCTCATCTTGTCCATCAAATTTGCAGTTCTCCGTCATGGAAGCCCTCTATGCTCGTGGTTTCACTGCCACGAGCACAGTGCATCCACTCTCCGAAGCAGAATTCGAATCTGCTCTTGTAGGAACTGTTGCATATCCCTACGCTAGAGACATTTTCACCGTGTTTACAAGCCAGCAGCAGCCCTCTACAGGGCCCACGGATGAACCTGCTTGGACTTTTGCTCCAGTCAACGGCGATGGAACTCTGATCGACTGTACTCCGCCATATAATCTCTCTCCCCTTGGGTCAATCTCTTACCTTTTCGATATGCTCAACGTCTCGATTGGGAAGCCCAAGATCACCGATCTTCTGTCTGCCCGGAGGGCCTCTGTCGGGAAAATGCAAGCAAGTATTCTGAATCTGGAGTCCCGAATCTCTAAGCTGGATATTATCAATGAAAACCTTGAGGTATTAGGAAGCAACCCAAGTCAATCTCAGGGGATCTTTCTCAATACCAAACCAGAAACCAGGTCATCAAACGGTGATCAATGCTCGGTACTTGCTGCTATACCCCAACATTCATCACCCGCGATTTCTCAAAGCCCCCAGGTTTACGAAGCCTTGAAATCTTGCTTCACAGCTCCAGACCTGCCCTATGCTCAGTCACTGGATGTCTCTCATTCTTTGCTTTCTTCATTAGGAACAAATCGATTCGAGGTTATGCGCCATTTCCATAAAGATGTCACTGAACTTGCAATCGATGCCAAAAACGAACCGGAAGGCTTCCAGAGAAATCTTTGGCGTTATCCAGTACGTTTCGATATTGCTCTGGAATACCTCCATATCTCCCCCGATGAGTATTCGAACTTGTTCAGCGGTTCACTAGGCGACAAAGACTTCCTAGAGTCTGTCCTCCAACTTAATACCGTACTTCCAACGCCACCAACGATATCTGTCTCTTGGTTCTTGAAATCGAGTGGGCTGAAATACGATGAATTCATCGAGCTTTGGAAATGCAAGTACGTGAATTTCTCATGTGCACCATCACAAAGCGGAGCAAGCACCAACACTGAATTCCCTCCTTCTGAGCTCTATAACACAGGCGAGCTTCAGATAGCATTGAACTCAACGGAGGATCCCCTATTCAGCCTTCGGAAGCTCTTCGTCTTCGTCCGTCTTTGGAGAATATTAAGTCGTATGGACGGCCGAATAATCTCTTTCAATGAACTTGCGGAGATATCTACAACCCTCTCATTATTCGAGGGTGGGTCTATCAATAGCGACTTCATACGGCAATTAGCGGCCCTGATAATGCTCCGAGACAATTTCGAAATCACCTTGACACAACCAACTCCTTTAATCTCCTCTTACGGACAGCTGCCACAAACACCTAGCTCGATCTCTTCTGTTGGGCTTCCTTTTCGAACACCTACCTCAACCGCTTCTTACGGACAGATTTCCCAAGAAAGCAGTGCTACCTTGCTCAGTCTATGGCAAGGTTCGAAAGAAAACCTCTCTGCTCGGAATGGCTCAATTGCTCTTCTCCTTGACCACATTGAAATATATTCAAGGTCCCAATTTGGCGAGAGCCACCGGGTATCAGGATTTCGAAAGGAGTTGGAGAAGAATTTCAATGTCCTTTCTTTCTTAGCTGGATTCAGTGAAACGGACCCATGGTATGCCAAACCCACCAGCACCCTGCGATTTGCCGAAGTTGTCTCCAAGATCTACGCATCTCAATTTACTTTGGGCGAAATCAATCTTCTCTTTACGACCGATGAACATATCCGGTGGGATGATGCATTCATGTTACCGAATGTTTTGGAAGCTGCCGTCGATCCGCTCAAATATCCAGACGACGAATTCAGCCTATGGAAATTACGGAAGCGTCTCATGCATGTTGAAGTGAGGGAGGATGCTGTCTCGGAGTGGAGCTGGAAGAAGATTGCCAGGTCACTGCATGACCTTGGATACGTACCATCCATCGAGAACGATCCACTTACATCTCTTGGCGAACAATTCTTCGCTCAGGCTCTCGAGGACTGTGGGCAGCGAGTCAGCCATGACGCCTCCATCTTCAAGACAGACCTTCCTATTTCAGCTACAACACCATCAATGTGGAATTCTGATTCCCACACCCCTTTCCGCTATGACGCCGAAGGAACTGGTCAACTATGGTTCAAACTTCCTCTACCAGAAGAAGCGATCATTCAAAAATTGATGAAATCTCGGCAGCTTTCAGATACAGAGATCCAAGCCTTCCAGAATCTTTACTTCGCTCCAAGAGCAGCCCTTGCACCTTTTGCTGTCATATTCCCCAATTTCGAAGACGCTGTGCGCGAGCTCATTGAAGAACCTTCCGAACATGAGCGCTTCAGATATTTCCAACGCCACTTTGCGCTCTTTTACCGTCGCTGTGAAATTATTGCAGATCACCTTTCGGAGCATGTATCAGAGTCTATGAAGCACGAAAAACATAGTACGCGATCTGCGGCTTGGTCCATCCTGCGCCGTCTCTTCGCTGATGAGAATTCACCAGTTGGAGGATATTGGGAATCCGAATCAGGCGCCCCACCAGCTCAGTATACATGGGAACCTCATTTTTCCGGCAGTGCCTTTGCATCTCTCCTTGGTTTAACTGGAACTGGACTACTCGGTGAATTCGAGGTTGATGGAGAAGTTGGTTCTATCAAGGTCTGGCGCACTGTCACGGGAGATTTGACTTTCTTTGGATACCATGAGGACAAATTCAACACACCTCTCCCTACCATCATCCCTAACCCTGATCTCAAGTTGGAACCCCAGAAAGCCGATGCAGTGAATGCAGTTAATGGGTTTGTGGTGCGTGAGTCAAATGAAGAAGCCCTTGGAGGTGGCCAATGCTTCAAGGTCTGCTGGAGCGGATCTTTGCTGGTGGAGAATAGCGGAGAATACATCTTTTTCGCTGGACACCCTAAGCCTGACAATGAAAGACCAGATTTCGAAGCTGTTCGAGAATGCCATCGTTGGCTGTTAACTCTTCAACGAGGTGACAAGTCATACACGGTCCTAAATCACCACTGGGAAGGACAACCAGCCCCCACCAGCGAGTCAACGCCACTGCTGCTTCATCGTGGAGTGTACCATATCGAAATCTACCTCGAGAAGATTCCACTGGATTTCGTCAATCTTCATCCAGAGAAAACGGGTTTCCAGGTGAAATATGCTGGCCCCGACACGGAAGACAGAGTCTCTGTTGTCCCAGCCTCCCAGTTGTTCCGTGAGTCTAAGACTGGCAGGCTGGGCGAGGGATTGAACCTTTCCGCGTCTGCAGCAACTTTCTTGAATAAACACTACACTAGCAGCTTACGTGATATCCGTCGAACTTACCAACGAGCATTCAAAGGTCTTCTTTTTACATATCGATTCGACTTATCGGCGGAACTCAACCATCAAGACCACTTACTTGAATCCGAACTGGACTACTTCCTCGACCACCCTCAAAGCTTTCTTGGAACCTCTTACTATCGGGAGCCTGCCTCTAGCTCTACAATTATGGTTCATCGGGCCTATTTTGACTTCAATCTCCTTCCTATAATGGACAATTATGACACAGCTGAAAAGGATCCGGACCAAAGAGCTCAACCTACCCCACAACGCAAGGCGGCACTGTTTGATTGGTGGGAGCGCATTTTTGACTACTCCAAGCTCCGCCACTGGGTGTGGAAACAAAGAAGTCGCCAATGCTGGATGCTGTTCAACGAAGCGACAGAACAAGCCCCTCAACCGGGACAACTTCTCCGGTACCTAGCCACCGATGTCGGCCTTGCTCCCTTGATCGGGAAGTATTTCGACAACCACGGAAGCTACAGCATCACTACTACTGACCTCAGTAACGAGCAATGGGCCATCCGGTGCTGCTTCACTGGTCTTTGGGTGCATCGTCTCAAGAAACGTGTATTCAGCAAGTATTTTGAGAAGGCTGAGCCTTGGCTGTGGTCAGCTGCAGATCCTAACCTCGTTATTGGAACCGAATCTGGAAATCAGAATCTCAGATCTTTCTTCGAAGACACATTTTCTGGGTTGGGCAACCTGGATGAGATTCAGAAGGTCTATGACTCTTTACGTGTACGTGCTCGAGCAGCTCTGCTCGCATATTTGTGTGATAGGAATCGAGTACCGCTGCCTTTCAACAAAGGTGCATTTGCAAGTTCACCTCTGGACTTGACGGATCTCCTGTTTCTCAACGTTGAAGCCGGAGTTCATGAACGCACTACGAGGATCGGCGATGCTTTGGATTCGATTCACCGCTTGGTATCCAGAATCCGATTTGGCCTCGAGCCTGAAATTCTGCCGACACCTGAGTTCAAGGAGCTATGGGACACCAAATTCAAGACTTTCAAAGTTTGGGAGGCCCAAAAGCGTAGACAGATATATCAAGAAAACTGGATTCAGTGGGATGAATTACACAAAGCAGAAAAGTCCGAAGGGTTTCGACTTTTGACTAATGAGCTGAGACGAAATGTTCTGACGATCCCCAAACCTGGAGGTCTTACGTCTTGGCCTGCTGCACATGTCCCGAACTCAAAGAACACCACGGACCTGCAAAATTTAGAGCTCCCGTCACTTGTATTTGGTCCAGCTGATACCGCCATCGATGGTGTCAATCTTCTCGCATTACCAAGCCACGGTGGTCGCAAAGCTCTTCTCTCCTCAGTCCCCATTGCTTCCTCCACCACACCCGAGGTTGGTCAGAGTCAGATTCCTCTGTGGATGAATGCTGCTATCAAGATGGGCGTTCAATTCGTCCGACTAGCAGCTGCGCCAGCACCACCACTTGAATTATACAGCCAGGTTCCAAACGGTCAAGCTGAGCGCGAAACTCCACTGACTGTGGATGAATTCTACTTTTGGATCACGCCGGCTAGCTGGTTCGATGGCGATGATGTTAACCAGGACGCTGGCTATGGAGCTAGCCCTCCAACTCCTGCAAATTTGTGGGACCCTGATTTCAACCGAACATCTACGGATCCTTCATTGCAGGCGTTACTTACCTGGAACCCAGAGTCTATGGTCCATTTAAACTGGTGCCGAGTGCATTTTGGGACGTTCGATGCACCCCGTAGATCCGATGAGGGGTTCCACTCACCAGGTTTAAGCTCAACGCCCCAGCTCACATTCTCTGGACGCGTAGGCGATTCTCTCACCTTCAGTGTTGTCGGTGGGCCTGACTCTTTCCGTTACGATATCCCAACTGATACTGCTGTTCCCCTCTTAACCGGAGCCATAAATCCAGTTACCCCCACAACGTCTTTCCCAAGCCCACTGAAGGCCTATCCATTTTTCATCTACTTCGATGCGGGTGCTCCGTTGATACCTCCTTCGAATTTCAGTACTTGTCTCACTATCGCCGGTCATCTAAGGACCCAGGCTCAGTTTGAAGTGAGTTTGAAATGGTATGAGATGGCCTTTAACCCTTTGCGTCGGGACAACACATGGGAGACGTCCAGCTCCGGCGCGAAAGACATATCTCCAAAAAGGGTAAAGGCTCGTGCTGTCATACTGGAATATCTTGAGACTTTGCTCCAATGGGCGAATAGCCTGGCTCAAGAGACTTCTTCTGCTTCAAATCAACGGGCCTCATTGATCTTCGACATGGTAGAGAGGATCCTCGGAGCCCGTCCCAAGAGGTTTTCGATACAAGTCACAGAACCATTGAACATTATATTGGATTCCTTCGTTCCATCAGCACCAGCACTCAACCCGCGGTTGATTGAGATCTATGATCGTCTTGCAGATGCTCGTTCTCAACTTTCCTACGACAGCAGCGGGATCCCTTCTGGGAATGAGGTATCTTTCGACAAATACCAGATCAACCATTCTCCTTACAAGCGACACCCATACCGATTCCTGTCACTCTTACCGAGAGCCTTTGAGCTCGCTGGCTATGTGCGGACTCTGGGAGCTAATTTATTGCAGGCGTTTGAAAGGGGAGACGCCGAATACCTGGCCTCGCTTCAAACTACCCACGAACAGCAAATCACAACCTTATCACTTGAAATCAAAAAGAACCAGTTCAGAGAGAATGACTGGGAGATGCAGAGTCTTCAAACCGCTCTGAGTGGAGCGCTGTGCCGCTTGACATATTACCAAAACCTCATTCGCAACGGACTGATCGCCAACGAAAATGCATTTACCGTCTCCACAGCTCTGGCACTTGCGTTAAAAACGGCTTCTGGTGTATCTCTGGCTGTCGCGGAGGCCATGACTTCGGTCCCG
The DNA here is from genome assembly GCA_002803225.1 of Gamarada debralockiae. Classification (NCBI taxonomy): domain Eukaryota; kingdom Fungi; phylum Ascomycota; class Leotiomycetes; order Helotiales; family Hyphodiscaceae; genus Gamarada; species Gamarada debralockiae. The sequence goes on along the minus strand of NXFV01002056.1, from coordinate 9,143 downwards.
GATGTGTTCTCCGGTGGTGCCGGGGTCGCAGGCAGCCCTCTGGAATTTGTACGTGTCACTGGCGGGACATCGCTGTCGTCTGAGTTCAACATCGCTGCAAACATCCTCTCTGGGGTCTCCGAGATGGCAAATACTACAGCGAATGCCTGCTTCATAGAGTCTGGTTGGGATCGGCGTTTAGAAGAGTGGAATAACCAGGTCGATACGATCACGCTTGAAATTCGGCAACTTGAACAGCAGAAGCTTAGTGCTGATCGTCGGAAAGCCATTTCACAGCGTGATCTCAATATAACCCAGCGGCAAATCGAACATTCGGCTGAGGTACAGGATTTCATGAGAGATAAGACAACAAGTCTCGATCTCTATATGTTTCTACAACAAGAGACTGCAATCCTGTATCGACAAGCATACGATCTTGCCATCAAAGCATCCCTCGAAGCCCAGCAAATGTTCTACTACGAACGACGTGACAGCTACAGGGATTTCGTACCTCTTTCTACCTGGAGCAACCTTAGAGAAGGTCTAATAGCTGGTGAACGCCTCGAACTAGCGCTCCACACCATGGAACGAGCCTACGTGGAAATGAACTGCCGCGAGCAAGAACTCACCAAGCAAATCTCCTTGAATATGCAATTCCCTGCCGCCTTTCTACTTTTGAAAACCACTGGAAAATGCGAGATAGATATCCCAGAGTGGATGTTCGACCTCGACTACCCCGGCCAATACATGCGACGGATCCGCAACGTGAGCCTTACCATCCCCTGTGTTATTGGGCCCTACACCGGAATCCACTGCCGCTTGGAACTCCTCAACAGTCGGATCCGCGTGCATCCCTCTCTCCCCCTATCCGTGAAAAAATGCCGCCCTGACTGCTCCGGCAAAGACTGCGGCTACGAGATCCAATCGGCGTCTGATCCACGATTCGTCCAGCAATTTGGAGCCTATGAATCTATTGCCACATCCAGCGGACAATCCGACACCGGGCTCTTCGAAATAAACTTCAACGACGAACGCTACCTTCCCTTCGAATTCTCCGGTGCTGTCAGTCGTTGGTGTATCGAGCTCCCTCCGCAAACCAATCAGTTTGAACTGAATACGCTGACTGATGTCGTCATGACGCTGAACTACACATCTCGAGATGGCGGCGAAGATCTCCGTATCGCAGCGAATGAGACAGCGCAACGACATCTCCCTGGCGCGGGGTGGAGTTTCTTCGATGTGAAGTATCAGTTCCCTGATGCGTGGAATATGTTCCATCTGAGTCTGAATTCGAAGAAGCAGAAACAGGAAGGGAAAGGGGGTGTGCGAGAACCAACATTGCAGTTGCAGTTTAATAGGAATATGTTTCCATTCCTTAATGGACAGAGAGAAATCAGTATCGTTAGGGTTCAGCTGCTTATTCGAGCCCCGGAACATGTGGAGGTGGGAGAGTATATCCATGTTCTGTATCGGCATTCTGATGCACATCATTCTAATATTTACCCAAGAAACGGGTATAAGAAGGATGTAGAACACAATGTGGAATTCGATTGTGTGCTTGCGAGGGAGTATCCGGGGTTGTATCATGGGGTGTTGGATATTAAGTTCAAAGTGCCGAGAATGAGTCTGGGATATCAGCGGGAGAGCCAGTTCGGAAGTTTTGTGTTTCCGAAGGAGGTTGTTGAGAGGGATGGAGGTTTTGAGGATGCATATTTGCTAGTGAAGTATGAGTATAGTGATGAGCTTGGGAAGGGGAAGCGGGTGGGGAGTACACTGGTAGGGAGGAAGGGCGGTGAGTGGGGCAGGGAGAGGAAGAGAGGTTTGGGAGGTGGGTTGTGGGGTGAAGGGACAGGTGGGTTGGATGGGGAGGAGGTGGAAGCTAATGTTGATCTCTAGTTTGTGGTAGTCCTTGGGGTGGAAGTTTCTTTGGAAAGTTCTCTATATGCTCTGGGATCTCGCTTTGTGTTGGATTAAGTTGTTCATTCTGTACTTTCGAGTTACTCATGTTCTTCAATCACTTCAAAGGAAGGCTTAAATTATGAAACGTAGCCTAGTTATTTTAACTCTGCCCCTAGACTTCACCTTCCCACACCTGGTTGCTCTAGTCCTCTTCTCTTATAGTAACTTCGTAATATGGTATATATCTAATCCCCTAGCCTTACCCACTGTATAGCCTCTAATTTATTATAGCACTAGTGTATAAGTTTATATAATTACTAAAATTATAAAATTAAATATATTACTTCTATTAAAATAACTATAAATTATTTTACCTTTAAACTTAAATTATAATACTATATATATATATACTTTCTTCTACTATCTAAATGTGGCGGCTATAAACTACGTACAACTGGCAGGAATAGCGATAGACTCTCGTATAGTACTCGTAGGAGACTCGGAGGGGTACTGTAGGCGTATCACAGATAAGACACTGAAAGTGTGACGGCAGGAGCAAAGCAATGGTCTGAAGCGCAAAGATCTAAGTCTTATTGTCTGTCAAAATACTAAACTAAGGAAGAAAGGAAAAGGCCAAAGGAATGGAATGGCCGAGCTCTTGTACCCCTAGCCTAACCTTGGGCGAAACGGGCGAAACCGCCAAGCTGTCGCATAGTAAGCCACATGTGACGACAACTGCCGTCACAGAAAGTAGAGTCTGAACGCTTGTCTTAATTAATAGAACCTAAAACTAAGGGAAGAGGAAGGGGGAATAGGGGCGAGGGAGCTATATATACACTTTTCTAAGTCCTAGGTCTAGCTTAGCCGAGACACCGCCCTGTTCTAGCTAAGGTGCGTCTAATATTATGGCCGTAACACTATTATATAGTAATACTTATAGTAATAATAAATAGTATTATACCTCTAGTAACTTATTATATAATATACAGCTTTTTTTCTAGCTCTATATAAATAGTTTTCCTTCTCTCCTTATCTATTATTCTAGTTATATAGTACTATTTAGTTAGACTTATAGAAGTACTTATAATAAATAGTAGTACTAGCCTAAAAAGTAGTATAAATATTTAAGGTAGGATATAAGTTATTAAAAATTTCTTTGGGTAATATAGTAGTTATTTACTACAATATTTATAATTAAAAAATAAATAAAAATTTCTTACCACTGTAGTCATACTATAATCTCATCTTCGCTAGTTCCGTTTTAGTCTCCAGACGTGTGCACCAGCCGCTTTAACCTGAGCTGAAGATGAGCATCCTGAGTAAAACCTGAGCAAGGCCTGAGCAAGACCTGAGCATACCTGAGGCGAGCATGATTACAGCCCGAGCTAGCCTGAGCGAGCCTGAGCCAACCTGAGCCAAAGCCTGAGCGTCCTGAGCACGCCCCGAGTCAGCCTGCTCATCATAATATGGAACTTATTTTGGCCCCCTGCGTATCCCGGCTACAATTTCCCTGCCGAGTGCGTTATCTCAACGAGGCTAGGAACACAAGGTGCTTTTGGTGTCTGGCGAGGTTCCGTATGGAAAAGCAAATACTAGCCCGCAACGCCAATCGGCACTTTACTCTTGTGCAACCCAACCAGCCAAATCAGATGAACCAAGCCCACGAGTCATATGACTCTCAATTGAAATTTTCGTTCGTCGCCATCGAGTAAGTGGGTCAGTGATAGTCAAACGAAGTCATTATCATGGAGACCAGCGGCTCCCCCCCAGGCTCATCCGAGCTTCCCCTTATTCCTTATGAAGACCTGATATAACAAGGTGCTATCAACTGGGATAATATTGTCTATCGCTCTCTTATATTCTCCGTCGGCGTCCTCAACCGCTACGCGAATGCCGGTGTCAACCCGTACAGCGTTGTCATCGGCCAGGTTGTAGCCCAGAGCTTCCCGCTCGTGCACCGTAGTCGAGAAAACGTCCATAACGCCGTCACTACGCTACGGTACCAGAACGGCATTGCCGATACGGTCTGGTTTGGCTTTGGCGTGCGGGCCTTTGTCCGTACCCTCATGCTTACCACCGAGGGGACGAGCCTCCTCGCGCTGTGTGCGAGCCCGGCGGAGTGCTTCCACGAGGATCTAGCTGCCGAGGTTATATTCTATATTGTGAAGGCATACTAGGCACCCGGAGAGCTCACTCCGTCCACGGCGCAGTGGCCGATGATTATCGGAGCCTGTTCGGGAGCGCTTATAACAAGCAAGTTTCCAGTCCTGGCAGAGAGATTCATAAGACTTGATCCGGGCTCAGCGAGAACGACGATACTTAACCTGAATTTAAAGCAGTTTCCCTTTATCCGTGGATGTCCACTACCTGAGGATCTGGCGGCTGTAATTATTGCGGTTGGGAAGCTAGTATCTTGTCAGTTAGAGTCTATTCACGTATCAGGTTGTGCTGCAGTTGGGCATATTTTAACGCCAGTATGCCGAATTTAGGCATCGCATGCTCCAACTTCGCCCCTTCTCGAAGGAAATAATTGTAAATCAAAGTACAGAATCCACAACCCCCTTCTGCTTGCAGTCTAACATTTGCTGGAGTACAGTGTTCTATGCCCTTCTTAGATAAGAAGAATTGTACTTTTTGTGGATCGAGAAACATGGTGCTGCAGATATCACAGAGGCGAGGTTCACCAGGTGGACGATTTCCCGTGAATGGAACCGTTTAACTACGTCTGCAGTGACAGTTGTTGTAGATTCAAGGACTGGAGGCTCGTCCAGGTGACTTAAGGTTGGGGTCGCTCCCAGTGTGATGGCAATTGACTCACGCTGTTCTCAATCTGACTGGGATGGCGAAATCGAGAGCTTTCTGCGTTTCATCAGTTTCGGGCTTGACATGCAGTGCAAAATGTTGATTAAAATATGAATTAACACTGTGCTGATATTTCTACGACTCAAAGGAATATGAGATTAAACGAACACAGACTTGAGGTGCCTGGCCATAAGCCTCGCGTTTGTTGGGAGCCTAGATGGTGAACCACTCCTTTCAATTTCGCAGTAGGAGCTTTTGAAGCAAAATTTTCCTCGATAAAGAAGTGTCGTAAAGACAGACACTCTGTCAAAAAGACCCCAGTGCAGAAGTCTACGCAGCACTGAATCACTCCCGTGTCCAGTTCCGCCAAGCTAGACAGGCCTTCGGCACGTGAAGGGTAAGACATTGTGGAAATATAGGCAGCTTTGAAATGGACTTGTAGGCGCGGATACGGAGAAGTAGTGGGGAAGAAAATGTAACATTCATTGAACTTTATACGCTGGCCACTCGTCAATCGTTCAACCACTACCGTAAACACTCGAAAGTTCTTTGTCAAGGCCGAACCAAATCACTACTCAATACACCCACCAGAAATCACTCCACGCATCCTTCCACAAGAACAGCGGATAAGGGCACCCACCTCCATTCACACAACTGACCAGCTCCCAAGCATCCCTCACCGTATAAATAACAGGCCATTGCGTCACAAAAATGATCCACGCAGCCAACACCAACGCACCCGTAGGCTCTTTCTTCCAGAGCACCTTCCCGCGCGCCCAGCAGTACGTCACATACGAGGCGTAGAACCCGCCTCCAAGCATTGCGATCGTCCAGCTGAGACTATGAATTGGATGTGCTGAGTTCCACGTAGGGAGAACACGAGCCCATGATTGCCGCGTGAGGAAGACGTAAAGGAGGAGGGCGACGGGGAAATCTGCGTATGATACCTGCCCCGAGTCAGAAGACCCTTGGTCTGGCACATCTCCCAGTTCCCTCCTCTTCCATTCCCATCCCGCAATTCTCAACACCAATGCCGAAGTGGCGACCGTCATGCCGCCTAACGCCCATATCGCATTCAATTGATCGAATCCAGAGATTGTTTCAAGAGCGTTCGTGTAGATATCCGCTTCCACGCTTCCTGGTGGGGTGCCCTGGAGTAAATATTTGGCCATGTATAGATAGGTGTGTGAGCAGCGACGGATGTAGAGAAGGAGTGTGATTGTGCAGTGGAACAGTATGAGGGAGAGGAGAGTAACAGCGCCGAGGAAGGAGCGGGTCTTGAAGCGGCTGCAGAGGCGGGCTGTGCAGCTGCATTTTAGGCGCTGGAAATCCGAGAATTCGCCGGAGAGCAAGGAGGAGGAATTGTTGTTTTCAGAAAACTTGGGCTTGATTGCCGTGGCGCCGTTCTCGAGGGGTTGTTTCGCTGAGGGTAATTCTGTCAAGGTGCGCAATCCTAGGACTGCCGAGAGGAGGTAGATTAGATACCCAGATCGGTCGCCTGGCCAGGGTTTCGTGAATGCAAGACGTAGACAGTAGACTAGTCGACAGGCAATAGAAGCTAGAGGAAAGGTTGGTAGGAAGATGAAGAGGAGTAAAGTTTGAGCGCGTTTCTGTCTTGGTGCCCGTTGCATGAGGGTGAAATATAGCAAGGCGATAACGGCCCCGATTCGAAGCACGACGAAGTGGAGCAGGACCTGAGGGAGGGTTCGAGGGTCATTGAATGTGTACGTTATCGTCAGGTTTGCTGCTGGGTCTTCGGAATTGTTAGTCAATTGCTTGAGGGATTTCTGGGGGAGCATTACAGGAGACAGTCGTCGACATGGTGTTTTTGGAATGTGAGACTCGATATCAGAAATGACAGCGAAAAGAAAAAGGACTTTCCACCCGGTTCTACGTATCTTCAACTTTTGACAAGAAATATGAGTAAGAACGAAGTCGAAGTCGTTGATCCCCAGAATTCCATAACCTGCATGACGCTAAACGAGAAGGATCGAGGAGCCGGCGCAGCACCCAAACAACAAGGCCGACTCGAGCGGCGCAGCTTCGACAACAAAATACTTTGTCAAGCGGGAACCGAAAAGCGGCGCAGCCTTTGAGTACGTAGAGCCTCGTGATATTTTGATGCAGGCCTCCTTGGCCTTATATCCGTAACACACGAAAAGGCTTTTTGGTTGGAGTCACTGAATACTTCGTCAAATCGATGCCGGAATGTTCGAAACCCCGCCCGACGCTCGGCATCACGTGATCAAAGCCATTTAATTTTGAGGGTTACGGCGTATGAACGACCTTAACAAGTCCCTCGAGTCGCAAACTCAGCTCTATTTTATCGCAATATTTTGAGAAATTCGAGAGTATTTGGAAAGTGGGGGAAAACATTGTATTCGACGCCGCATGCCCGTCATTTGGCGAGGAGCACCTGGGACAGCGGCTCAGCGGATCCAACGAGACGCCCTTTCCTGCCGCCCGCAAAAGAGAAACCTTGAAATTTGTCGCAACATCTATTTACAGCTCGCACCAGCTACAGAGCCGGATATTCTCCCCAGTTCAAGTTTTCTTTCAGCAGCATGCACCCTTGAATCACTATGGACTCATTCTCAACGGCGCACGATGATTTCTTGGCTAGGTTGTGTCCCGCAGAGATAGCCTTGCTGCAACAAGCGAACAATCCTGGGGACGTGTTGTCCGAGATTCAGGCAGCTGAGGAGCGACATCGAAACAAGAGTGTGACGAGGAACCTTCTGTTAAAGATCGACCCATTTTTACAGGGCATTGAACAATATGGTAGAGCTTTCGACGTTCTTAGCAACGTGAAGCCTGAGGTCCTAAGCCTGTTGTGGGGTGGCGCTCTTCTTGTTCTTCACGTGAGTGGCGCTGATCGTTAATATAGACTGAGGATGCTGAGATATAAGTGCAGCTTGTGAGAGAATTCTTGGAGTTGTTTGAGAAGCTGGTTGAGATGCTTCGACAACTTGGAAAGCGATTGGGCATGTTTGAAATATATGCTCGTCTCTACCCTGCATCGAAACGCTTGAAGGAGAGTCTTGTCGATGCATATATCGCTTTTCTTGAATTCTGTCTTGAAACGAAGACAATACTGAATGATGCAAAGTCGAAAAGTTCACTCTGTGAGTTCTTTCCAATACCAAATTATTTTCGTTGCCTTCGTTAAGTAAGGAGCAGGGATTGGCAGTAGTAGTTTGAAGCTTGGCCTTAAAATGGTCTGGAAGCCGGTCAAGGTGCAATTCGCGGCAACCATTGAGAAGTTGGAGAAGGCCACAGACGATGTCGTGAAAGAGGCCGACATAGCCGAGAAGGAAGAGGCTTCGGAAGCACGAAAGAAAGCTGAAGCTCGTGCTCAATGTGAGTGATTTCAAATCAGTCATTGCTTCTGCTTGCAGTGCTGATCACTTTGAAGTTGAGCATAACAGGAAGCTGTTTGAATGGCTTGACCCTGTGGATCCTTCAACGAACTACAACAGTGCAGTACGTCTGCATGAGCCTGGGACCGGCGAATGGATTCTCCATGACCCTATTTTCCGAGACTGGCTATCAGCAAATAGATCTGCGGTTTGGCTGCACGCAAAACGTATGTTTATCTCTGCACTCATACTTCTGATCAATATTGATTGCAGCATATCCGCGGTGTATAGCTGGAGCAGGAAAAACTATCATTTCGTGAGTTGAGCGCAGCAAAGTTGGAATCGGTGACTAACCGGTTCCAGATCCACAATCATCTCACATCTCGTGAATCAGTTTGAAGCGACAGATACAGTTGCAGCATACTACTATTGTGATTATAAGAATCCAAAGACGCAGGAAGCATGGAAAGTCATCGAAACGCTTCTTGCAGAGATGTGTAGGCAGAATTCTTCTGTCCTCGACTTAATGAACACTTTCTCGGAGAAGTACCGAAAATATAAGTCATCTTGCAATTTGGAAGTTTTACGGAATACACTCCTTGAGTGTCTAGATTTATCACAGCGAACTATCATCGTGATTGATGCACTCGACGAATGTACAAATCGTGTGGATCTTCTCGAGGAACTCATAGCCATTCTCCATGCGAGCCTAGACTCAACCTCTTTTTGACATCCCGAAAAGAGTTTGACATCAGCCGCTACCTATCAGATCTCCCACAACTATCTCTCTTGACTCGAGAAGTTTCTAACGACATCGACTGTTATATCCGAAACCAGTTGGATCAACTCGTCAGCTCCCGCAAACTTAAAATACGGGATCCAATACTACGAGATGAGATCTGCAAAACCCTTTCATCGAAAGCTGACGGAATGTTGGTAATCTAATCTCCGGCTCCACTGTATCATTTGCTAACTGAAGTCTAGGTTTCAATGGGTGAAGTGCCAGTTGGATGCTTTGTGCAGATGTATCAGCGACAAGGCCATCAGGACGTCTCTTGCCAACGTCCCAGTTGGACTGGACGAAACTTATTGTTGGGTTTTCTC
>NXFV01002039.1:0-163145 GCA_002803225.1 Gamarada debralockiae | reverse complement strand
GACAGCTCCATTGCCTGTAGCTTCTAGTACTACCCCTGGCGCTGCCCCTGGCGCTGCCCCTGGCGCTGCCCCTGGCGCTGCCCCTGAGCCTGGCCCGCCAGTCGTTACGGGCCTAGCGAAGGCCTTTACGGTCAAGGACGTGTGGCGGGAGTGGCAGGAGGGCTTCGCGGGCCGGCCGGCAGTCAGGGAGCTCGAGGAGAAGTGGGGGAGCCGCTGGCGCCCAGGTAATACAGTCAGGGTCCAGTTCTGCCGGCGGAAGGTGATCTGGGACGAGCTCCTGGCCCGCATAGCACGCGGCAAGAGCGAGGAGGCGGCCGTCACTGAGCTTGAGCTGCTGCGTGCAGGCCGTGGCCTAAACCAGCTTGTTGATGACCTGAAGCAGCGCCGCCAGCACCAGCTTGTAGCGCGCGGGCAGCGCGCCGCACAGGGGCAGCACGCCGTACGGGGGCAGCACGCCGTACGGGGGCAGCACGCCGTACGGGGGCAGCACGCCGTACGGGGGCAGCACGCCGTACGGGGACAGCGCAGCAGGGGGCGCTGGGGCAGATGGGGGAGGAGAGGAGGGCTGCCTGGGCGGGTAGTACTATCAGGGTCTGCGTAGTCTAGCTAGTGAACCTTTGTCTTTAAAATTAAAAACGCATTGAAACTTATATATCTTAACTAGTCTTAGCCTATTTAATATAATTATAGTCTAGCTAATAAACCTGTGATCTTTAATTAAAAAATACACTAAAACCTAGATAGCTCAACTATTCCTAGCCCATTTGACGTGATTTGAAGACTGATCTTACTACAGACCCTATGCGCAACTCTTACAGACTAACTTAGTACTGTTGTAGTACGTTTGTATACTAGATTTTTTTAGAGGGGGGCTCCCTAGGGGGGTCGCTAAGACTTATCATTTGGCATGCCTGTAATCACACGTGATTTCAGGAAATTACTCGGCAAAAGCGCCCCACGATAAGTCCTGCTTATCTTGCTAGGCTCATTAAGTGTCAATAAGGCTGCGAGGCAGACTAGCGGTATGCCTTTTCGATGCACCCCAATTCTCACCCCTCTTTCGTGCACCTTCATGAAAAAAACATCAATTTTATGTAGAATTGCGCTTTACTTTTCAGGATGGCGGAAGCTCTCGCTTTCGGCGCGTCGGTGGTCGCCTTCATCAGCACAGCTGGACAAGTCCTTCAAGGTTGCCAGACGATCCGAAATTTACTTGATGACATAAAAGATGCATCTGACGATATTCGGTCATTACGGTCTGAGATTTTAAATTTCGAGCTAGCTATGCAGGTCTTCCAGAGAACTCTTTCCGACATTGCCTTTGCTGGTCTTCGAATATGCGATGACGGCCAACCGAAACTGGCCCTCGCTTTCGGCCTCGAAGCAGTGACGAAGTTAAGCACATTCGTCGCAAAGCTCGATATAACAAGTAGCAGGTGGGCTGGGGTCAAATTTTTTCTGAGCAAAGACAAATGTGGGAGACACCTAGGACGGGTACAAAGAGCCAAAGGATATATCCTTGCTGCACAGGCTAGTGCTCTCTTGTGAGTACTCATAGAGCATTTAGTCCGTATCATAACTCTACTGAGTGACTGGACAGATCTCTGGCACGTGAGCAAACTGTTGCTGGAAGAGTGACACATCAGTTTCTTGGTTCTCTCGTTTCAAGCGTTGATTCGTCATCGGAAGTCATCTCGAGATTGCCGCCAAAGCTTGACGAAGTTTACGACCAAATGGAAAATGTGAATCAAGAAGTTTGCGAAATGAGGAGGGAGGTTGCTTCCTTTGAAACAAGAATCCACGAACTTTCAGCCTGTATTAACGCATTACACTCTCAAAAGTTCAGTTCTTTTACAACATTTGTCGCTCGAAATTGCTCGAATCCGTTGTCCTCAGTACTAGACTACAGCCAGGCCGCCGCGATGGAACCGAAACCGGTATTTGAATCATTAAACCAACTTCCCTTGGGCATTTCCGGTATTATCAAAGATACATTTCGCGCCGCATTCGTAGAGTTCTATTCAGATCTCTCGAAAGTGCATACCCCAGCCGAGTCTGCAACTGATACTACTCGAAAGATATCACGAGACGACCCAGTGTCTAGGAAGGTTCTTCGACAGTGTGTGAATACCAAAACATACATACGAACAATCGGCATCGTAACGGTTCAGTCCACAACGACAATCTTGTTGGAACGTCTGGAACTGGGAGGACTGGACTCGGAACCGGAGTGTCAGGTGTCGACCGTAACTCAAACGAACATCAATCTTATGCCTGATCCCGAGTTTGTTCGAATGGGCGTGTACTGCTCCTTTATTCAGCATGGGTTTGCGGTTGATGATTATCCAGCAGAGCCCAACCTTCGAGTTTTCAACATCATCGATTCAGATGCTGCGATAGTAACAGCTTGTATTTTGGGAGATGTGGATACAGTAAGAAAGCTTTTTGGAAGTGGCCAGGCCTCACCATTTGATCGGCTCTGGGGCGAAAAGTCTCTCCTGGACTTGGTTCTGTTGCACATACTATCAACTGCTGCTGCTGCAACGACCTCAAAATCACTTGTTGTTGCTTCCAGCCGCATCTTCAACCTTGTCGATGTTTATAAGGAAATCGTGAACTATGGTCTCGATCCTGGTTTGCCAAGGTCCAATGATGATCCTTATGGACCCTCCCCTCTTTCCGCACTTATTACACTGGGGATGAATTGCCCGAAAGCCTTGGAGCCTTACCTAGTCAACCTTGGACGAATCATGATAACCAAAAGCTCTCACGACCCTTTACTGGGAGCCAATCTGGACGACTTAATGTGGCGTGTGAAAATTGCCAGAGTTAACATGCCGATGTTTGTTCTTCTCCAAACGCAAGAAGAATGGCCAATAGCCTGGCCAACAGACGTTGAGTTGCAACTGAAATATCGCACTGATATAAGGAAATTCCTGGCCGGAGACATCGAGTCTGACGAAAGATGCTATAGGGAGACGAAGGACTCTCTTCTATGCGACCCAAGTCGTGATTTCTATCTCCAAATATTAGACGACTGTAAGGACCTAGAAGAAAAGTTAAGGTTGCTCCATTTCATTTTACGGCTACTTGAAAATCACGAAATGGGAGAAGAAAAGATGCCAGAAAAGGGTATCATTAGACTTCTAGGAAAGCTTCATAGGTGTCTGGAATCTTGCAAGGACTGCGGTTTGGTTCAAACTGATCCTCCGCTTCAGTTTCTTGATATTGTTGGGGAACTCGGAGCCTTTCGCACTTGGGGGACTTTTATCTACTTACAGCAGGCTTTGTATCATATTGGATGGGATTTTCACGCTGTCCACGATACAATGAATGCCGATAGAATTGCATCTCTGGCATACCAGCTGGCTAACCTTTCCTGCTCGGCTACTAGGAGACCTGGAAGAAGGATCAACGATGGATCCATCAAAATATACCCGGGCAGCTTAACGTATTATTCCGTGGATCCTTCGTCATGGTCAAAATACTTAACCTCCCTAAGTGACGAAATGTCTGAGCAAATCGCACAACCCACAGAGCTCGAACAAAATTCTGCCACCTCCGCGCTTGCCAACAATATGACAGAGGATCGGCCTCCTGGATCACAAAATAGAGATCTTTCCAATCTCCGTTCAAGGCTTGGTCCAAGTATGCTTTTTGTTTCATCGGATGAACCCCCAAACAATGCTGCCAATCAGATGAGAGACAATCTTGATGGTGCAGAATCGTTCCTTCTTGAGAAGAGCGAGAAAAAATCTCATTTCAGATTTTAAGTCCTTGTACAAACTACGATACGGGTGAGGATCAACCGGTGTATGACACTGGTCAGCTAGTCAGTTATGATACTGAGCCAGCATCGACAATACTATCAACCATCAATGGTGATACTTCCGACGCGGATGATGAGGATAACGATGAATATTTGCAAGGGATTGCTGCTGCGCTGAGCGTATTTTGGACTTGATAATTAGAGCACACATTTCGAAACTGGCTTCTATACTTTTTCTTCTGCGTGAATCGGACATGTGGCCATCCACTGCAGTATGTAAGCGGATGTAGATGCAAAATGGTTCTGAAGGAATCTTGGTCGTAGCCCAAATGGGATCTGCGGTTGGAGACAAGACGAGGAAAGTGTAACCGGGCCTCAAGGAGCCAAAACGAGCCCGTTTGGGTTCTAAAATGGTCTCTCGATGCATGCTCAGGCTTATTCAGCGAGTGCTCAGGCTGCTCAGGCTCAGGCTCAGCCATGCTCACCCCCGACTCAGGTTAAAGCGGCCGCTGCTCAGGTCTGCAGACTAAAACGGAATTAGCGAAAGAAAAAGTCGAGTATGACTATTGTGGTAGTCTGACACAACATTTTTTTTCTTTCTCCCAAGGTCGATTAGTCAGTCTTGCTGCTCTGCTCAGGCACTAATCACCCTCGGCTCACCCTCGGCTTACCTGAGCCGCCTGAGCTACCTGAGCTACCTGAGCTACGGAAGGGGGTTCAGTGTTGGTCTTGCCCACCCCCCTGATTCTGCCACTCCCTTATGATTAATTAGGATATAAAATCTATTGCTGCTTTACTCTACATTCACTAGCCTGAAGGGCCTCCTTTCCGTATTCTAACCTTTGCAATTCGCTCTGGCATCGTGTCGAGATAGTTATTGATCAAGTGTATAGAGATCTCCTTCTCCCAAATATCAACTATCGCCTCCTTCAAGTCTAAAAGAGTCCAGCATCTATGCGGTGTCCGATTCCGTAGCTTCTACTTTAAAACTTTCTATATATTCTCGATTGGGTTGAGGTCTGGAGAGCAGGGAGGCCAGTTAATCGAGTTGATATAGCATTCTAGTCGTACTGCATTATACAACCCCTTATTCTTCTTTGTATTAGACTTCCCATGTATGTTACTATTATCCTCGACACAGAAGTTGTCACTAGGCTACTTAAAAGCCTCCATTAGTGGCCCTCGTAAAATTTGCTCAGCATACTTCTCTTACGTAAAGCCTTTGTACGATACGACATACAAAGGACTCTTGTAGTTCAGCCAATCACAGCCCAAACCATGACAGACTTATAGCCCGAATAAAACGTAAATTGAATGTAATCCAGTCTCCTTCTCTCTCCTCGAGCACGTCAGAGACGTCTACGATAGAGCATATCTGTCCGAGTGATAGTTTCGTCCGTATAGAAGCCTCTCCTCTAATAACTAACTTCTTTATCCTAATTCACGATCGAGAAGGTCCATCGTTTAAGTTGGTTTTGCCTTAAGATAAAGGGCTTGTAATCGGGAGAATGGTAGTGATATCCGTATCATGCAAATGCTTTAAGAGTGTTGTCACAGCATTCTAAATTAAATTTCTCTCGAATCTCTCTCTTATCGTATAAATACATCGATCGTAATGGCTAGTAAACTAGTCGACTATCTCTTTAATCCTATCATTTGGTATTATAGGAGCTGTACCAGGTGGTTTTTACTTGTCGATCAGGTTTATTAATCCAATATCAAGCTAATGATCGAGGACTACCGAGTTTTCGGGCTGCTTGTCGTTAAGAATAACCCTCTTTAAGAAGAGTCTTAAAGCGAACACGCGTAGGAGTCTCCCAGGTCCAAGGCATAGTGACAATGCTATTGCAGTAGTAAAAATCAGTGGGAATAGCCTCACATTTATGGTAGGGCAGCGACGTTTCTACAATGTTCTACCAAGTCACCCTACAGGGGCGGGCGAGACCTACACTAAACCCCCTTCCGTACCTGAGCAACCTGAGCAGTACAGTCAGTGCCACTAAGTCTGAGCCACTTTTAAAAACATCACTAAAAACAGCCATTTGCGATAGTACATAACTTCAACCACAGTACATATGATTTGATTCCCTCAGACGTAAAGGCTAACTAGAACGTATTCTATTGCATATTGAAAGGGATTATATTTCTATTAAGATTTATTGTGTCAAATAAATGATCACATCGCGTATTAGATTTTTCGCTTAGTATTTTGGCGTACGAAAGCGCGCGCAATTGAAAACCGATCACTTTTTAAAGAAGCGATTTTGGGGCCTATAATCAATTAAGTAGTAATATAGCCACAAAATATTTTTTCTTGAATAATTGATTTTTTGTTTAGGCTTCTTCTTATATGGTTTAATAGGTAAAGAATAAAAATTATAGAACGTTGCGAATTTAATATAGGCTTGCGAAAAATTCTAGAGTTTTAGTTTTCTTGAATTTTCGCGAAAATGATCGGTTTTCAATTGCGCGCGCCTTCGTAAAACCACCACCTTTGCCCCAACTTCCTTACTTCCACCTTCACTGCGTGAGTGTAATAAGGAATACGCTAATTTAGAACACGTTGTTTTCAGCGAGATGGTCGAATCAGGAGCTTCTATTATACAGATTTTGCAGTAAACGTTGCTGGCTGTGTAAAATATTTAAGTGTTCTCGTTAAGTTTTGGTGTAAAAAGGGGGATGGCTCAGAACTTTGCTGCTAGCTGCTATAAATCCTTTTCCCGCCGTTGTTCACAATTTGTATTACCCTTCTCCAACAAGACTGCCAAGCTTTTTCCAATCTCCTTTTTCAGACCTTACATATATCGCACCCCTTATTTCTCAATTCATCCTAACTTATATATACTCTTGCTGTCGCTGGACTCCTTACAATGCCCAAGCGCAGATCACCAGAAGATTTCCTTAAAAGAGCCCGTGAGAATGGCTCCGAGAACAATAAACATATTGTTACTGGAGAAGAAGTGAAGAAGAAGCTCCAACCAGGAACTTTGAAGAGATACGCTCGCATGATGGATCTTTGGAAACAGTAAGATCCCCATGATCCAAAAGTGAGACACTTGTGATACTTATTCTCTCTACTATAAAGATATAAGCTCGAAAACCCCGGCGTCACCCCATACATATAAAGACGCTGCAGGAATTTGCTACATACATAGCATATGGCATCGAAGGAGCATATGGTGATCCTATAGCCTGTACGAGTACAGTTGTCTCGTATTTGAAGGATTTTTCAGGCGGCTTAAGGGAGCATGGTTTCCCGGAACTGGGTAAAAAGTTGACTGGGAGCACCAGAAATGTACAGCATCCCCCACGCCCTGTAGCACGAATCAAAATTGCTGATATGGTTTAGTTTATACAAGGTTCTCTCCTAAAAGAGCTCAAAATGGCACGTCGAAAAAGGGAGATGAGATACGGTACAATGATTCACTTTAAGCACCTTGGAACGCAGCTCTGGAGATATGATTCGCACATATACTCGACGCCAGGAAACAGGTTAGATCTTTGGGGCAAGATCCAGGCTAATGTTTTCTCATCATCATCAGTGGGAGAGTACATAGAATCTGCTTGCCGACCCGATTCTGGTCGAGACGGGATTTGGGGGCCGGCACTTAACATATGTCACTCACCTAGCTCCACCACTCCAGGTCTTGCCTCATAGTCTGTACCGACACTGTTCCTAAGATTAAGTTTTAAGCAATCGAGGATATATGGAGATGGAACGTGGGCTTTTAGTCCTTGATAGCCTCAACTTTCGACCTCTCTACAGACGTCATGAATGATCGGGAAGACCCACCAGAACTTCTTTTGGTACTGACGAAATATGCACACTACTGCTGCAGGAACTAAAGAAAGCGGGGAAGCTTAAATTTAGGTTGGGCGCTTGCCGGAGGGAGGTCCGGCTGCTAGGCGAAAATGGGCGACGTCTATCAAGTCAGAACACATTCTCAATTCTGAATTCGAAACCAAGCTGATTGTCCGAGGAAAACTCCAGCAGCGCTGCACTTGTCAAATTTCTTCCAAGCCGGATAGCAACTCTCGAGACCAAGCTCACATTAGGGACGAGGGCGTTGATATCTAGAGGGATAACATAATGAATTTACTAAGGATGCTAATATTACTTCGCATGAGAGGGAATTACCCGTCAAAAAAATACCACTTTGGTATGCTGACATCTACAGACCTCGATCGAAAGGCACGTAGGTCTAATGACAAAGCACACTCAATCTTTCCTCGTCCATGAAGCATCACGAAATGAAACTCGGGCAAGCACATACATCAAAACAGAAAACCACACATGCAACAACAGACTGGTATATCATAAAACAAGACGTCGATCCTCAAATAACGTTCGCTCACAACCCATTTCAACATTTTTGAAGTGGCTTCTTCCTCACTAGAAGAATACGCCGCAATCCATATACTATGCTTTCCAGCATCATTCATCCAAGCCTGCCCGGCGCTTTCATCGCCGGAGTTCGTCCCATCAATAGAGTCCTCAATCCTCTCCATGATCTGGTCATAAGATCCTGGTGTATTTTCCTGGACGGAAGTAGTATTTTGACTTCCTATATACGTGCCGAAAGTGTGGACTCCATACGTCTGTTGGCCCTGACCGTTGTACAGAGGGTTATCAGCGGATGCTCTATAGGGTGAGGTCGATGCAGGGGTTATCATGCTGAGAGGATTATTGCTGTGTGGCGCGGTCGGCGGCGTGAAGGAGGCAAACGGAGCCGTCATAGATCCCTGGAATGGTGAGATCTGGTAGCTTCCGTGGTAGCTTTGCGTGGGAGTATATAGCTGCATTTGCTGATGCGGCCGATGCGGCCTGCCATAGGAAACGTACATTGTGTCGGGCGGAAGATATGCGTTGTCGGACATTGAAGGTAGCCCGGTGTTGACGTTCTCGGACATGTATTGTGGTCCAATACCGAAAGGACCATAGTTGTTTGGCCGTTCTAATTCGTTGTAAGAAAGCTTTCGTTTCGAGAATGATTAAAAGCTACCTTGCTGCTCGATGGCTTGGATGCCGAACCCCTGCATGTTTCTTTGGATAAAAAAGAACACTATTCGTAAACCGTCAACACCATTTGTTGGCTTGGAGATGGTAAACATACCAAGAAACTTTGCATGTGTATCCAAGAAGTGTCTTTCGATTCTCGAGGCTCTCTGATGCGTTATCGGACATCCAGGAAAGAGACATTTGATGGCTGGCTGATGAGCCTTAGCCTCATTCAAGTGGCGGGTGAGCTCGTGTTGCCTCGAGAAGGGCTTGCTGCATTGATTACAGTGGAGTGGTTGGTTTCCAGATGTTGAAGTAGAGTGGGTGCTCTGCGAAGCGTCCATCTCGATCTGCAATGACCATAAATTTGACCTGAGAAGTATAGAGAAACCGCAGAAATGGAATAATTGACTACCTTCGATCTCCTTTTATTTCATCAGCGAATCGTGTTATACCAGCATTTGGTGCTTCTGGCGTACGACTTCTTGCAGTATCTGACAATGGAATAATGATGCAGGTACCCGACGACGCGTTGGACATCTTGAATGGTGTGTCTAACGTGGGATTTTTTTGGGAAGAAGTCCCGTTTCTGAAGGCTGAAGTGGAGTGTTATAGGTAATCTCCAGAGTCCAAAATGTTTTGCAAGTGTATCCTGACCTTGCCAGAGCTTCAAGCAGTTGGATATCTTTCGAGATAGAATGTAAGAGTTTGAGAGAAAGTGTTTAGGAGTTTTTGTGGCGATATTCCAACCAGCCACTTGATCTGAAATATTGATGACAGGGACCATTCAGCCACAGCGCATTGTCAGTAGTTCGATACTTTCTCCCCTGGTATACAAATCAAGACCATTCCGTGGGGGGAAATGGACGAGCCCGGGCGTCGAAATGACCCTCACTTGTGTACTCAAGGACATGTAAATTCTAGCTAATCAGACCTGAAAACTGCGTAATAAAACCGAAATCTTCTGCCAGTTCCCATGGGGGAGTCTCAATGTAGAATAGTGTCAAATGCTAGGTGTCCCCTGCAACCACTGCTCAGCAGTCTTAGTGGAGGGTACCCCAGAAAGAGAGGGCAAATTTGGGCTGTTGAGGGTACTCCGCCCCGAGCTTGCTGGCCACGTCATCTGTATCTGCCCTCTACGTTGAATGAGCATCTGATGAGCCTGATGCGATGAGGCCAATGCTCCCAGTCAAAGCAAGGCACCGTGTTCAGTAAAGAACGAGCCGCTTTGTAACGGCATGGAATTTGCAGAGAAGGGTGCAACGCGGCGCTAGGCGGCACCAGGGGGAATGATTTTCAAAAAAGACATACAGCAAAATTAGAAATAAGAGAGGTATCAACGTTTTACAGCTAAACATGTTGTAGGGCTACTCTTGATCCAGGTAGAACAGCTTTGGGCTAGCAAAAGTCCGGAAAGCTTGTTAATGGCCCGCAAGTGGGTCTTTTTCTAAGGTTAACCCTGTGCGGCTCATTCGCGATAACATAATGAATGCATTCCTTGTCGACCTCAATCTTTATGCCTGCTGGGATGAAGTGACAATACACCCAACCATCCTTCATCAGACAAATTTCGGGTTAAGAAACCTCGTCGACACAATCAAGCAGAATCCCGCTCATCTCTGGAAGCCGACAAGCCCGTGAAGATTGATGTTCAGGGACAAGGGACACCTCGTACGGTACTCTATTGTTGCGAGATAATGCGCAAACTTGATGCCCTTTTGCTGATGATGTCGCGAGAACGGAAGAACGACTTTCGAAGGGCTACCATGCTCGCCCTTGCCAGGCAGTAGACGATGACATCTTCGAGCTCAGTACTTCGAGACCTCGATTCCACAATACCACGAATTTGCACAAACGAACCAGAATTTCGATACTTCCGCATGACAGAAGAATTGGGATCAAGGAATTATTGGTGGAAATATCGACGGACTACGAATAGCGTGAGCAGCGCTCTTTGCTAGCTTTACAGACGCGACACGAGACACGGCCATTATGGATAGAATTTGCAGATAGCTCGCATGATCTGTATTGCACTTGCGGATTCTATCAATTGTAGACGAGGGTCTGCAGTCTGCATGGAAGACGCCACTCAGCACCTTTCTGTCATCCTACGGAGTAGCCTGTCGTTGTCTTTCTTCAAGCATACCCGGGAGCGACCGATCAGAACGCGCCAGTAGCCGTATCTGTGATTGAAGATATGCTGAGAGCTGGATAGAAAAGGCTTTGGACCAAGCGTTCGAATTTCGGGGCACGGTCTTGTTGTGTTTGAAGTCGAGTCTCTGTAGCGCCAAGCTCAGTCGAGAGTATAAGATCCGTAGGAGGCGCAAGGAAGAATGCCAATACTCCAAATACTCCACCGAGACACATTCGGCGATATGTCGAGAACCGTTGGCTCTCTATCGTTCGTTGGAATGCTCCGAGAGAGCCTCCCGCTTCCCCTTCCATATGTCCTATATTGTCTTGTTTGGAGAGAGAACGAAGTGGGCCCGATGGGGCAGCACTGCTCTGCTGCAAACCTTGACATTGGCTTTCTTATTGCTTGTCGAAGTATTAGTGTACTATAAGAGTCTTTCTTTCCGCAAGAAAAGGATCTCTATCGTGGGGGTCAGAACAGTGGCTTTGTTTGGGAGAATATTACTACTTCACATGCCCCTTCCGTTGTTCATGCGTCGTTGCCGGCGAGAACTCCGTCTGAAAGACCTGACCTGAAAGGTGGTTGGATACCAGTGACCTCTTCTTCACGAGGATGAATTAGTCTCGAAGGCAATCAAGAGGGATTTGGATGGCTTTCGATTTCTTATGCCTCACGGACTGGAGCAGTCGCCGGCTTGAAGGCCTGAAGGCGTACCCTACCATAACAAACCGATTTCCAGATAATTCGAGGCGCAAATCGTGAGGTTTCTGTCTTTGAGATCTTTCTTGAGTGGAATTATTCTCTATTTATGTCCAGCCTTGCTGTTTGCTTGGGTTCAAATTTCACGGCTACGTGCATATCAATCAATGTAAGTGGCCATTTCCCTCAGATTTCGTGGCTGTGAAATCACAGCTTAAGCGCGCTGTGGGTTTCCCATGACACTGTCAAATGTCGTATACAGCTTTTCTCTTCAAAATATCACAATAGCGCAACAGAGTTTTCGAAAACAGTTAGAAAATGGCATAATTCCCCCTACTGACTCTTGCGATTACCGGCAGGCGCCACCCTAATCAGAACCTACCGCTGGACTGTGAATCGGAAGAGAGCCTGGGGTCAGTTCCTAGGATGTGCCTAGTCCCTCAATTTTAGAATACAGATTCATTCAATGGTCTTCTATACTCACCGCTCAATTGCGTGCAATCGCGGAGACGCAGCAATGCCGTTTGAGAAGTGTGCCGGCTTCTTGCCATTCGCGCAAAAGTAGACGAGACAAGCTCCTGAGCGACCATGCGCACAATTTCCCGATCTTCTCACGGTAAATCACTGTGGCACCACTTTATCTTGGTCCGCTACAACACCAGGTTTAAATTTGCGGGGGTGCCAATGGTTTGCTCTAAAAATCTCAGCACACTTGTACGTCCTCCTCGTGTCTTTAACCGCAAGCAATTTCTGTCTAATTGGGACTTAGGTTAATATTTTCACCGAAATTGCAGCATCAGCACCGACACCCAAACCACTCGCAAGTTCATTACCCTCCATCATCAAATCGAAAGAACAAATTATACATGAGTTTTCTTCTGCGGCACCGCATGTGGCTTCCAAGTACAGTGTTCAAAATAAACCCATCCTGGCTGCCCGCCACCTCGGATAGACCTTCCTAACTCGGCACAAAACTCGTCGATTTGGTTCACCTGGATGCTTCTCCTTTAATCCACTTCCTGGCAGGCTCACATAAAACTCAACGTACTGAACACAAAACACTTCAAACTGCCCCTAGTCGCCATAGCAACAGACGGACTTCGTTAGCGAGGGTTTCGGGGAAAGGGGGGTGGAAGTGGGGGGTACTTTTGCGGATGCCAGAGGCGCCTGCGTCACTAATTCTGCAGCCTGCCATTTTTGCGGTACTCAGATTAATTGATTGCGAATTGATTAGTTTTATGGAGATTGGACATTACGAAAAATGGGTGTCACCAAGTCTATATATATTTCCAGAGATCCGACGGTCTGCTTTGTTGCGTTCTCGGTACGGCAGGGGAGAAATCTATTGAGCTCGGATGCGGGGTAACTTAAGACAGCGGGGTTTATCATGAACAAATACACATCCTCCTTGCGCACTTATGATCTTCTGATCGTAAAAATAATCGCTGAAGATGAAGCTATCCACAGTTCTTATTAGCTTAGTAGCCACTTCTGTCATCGCTATTCCCATCAATCAAAACTTTCCACGTAACTATCCTTCCGAAACCTCTCCAAGTAAGCACTCGGACCACTCTCACTCTTCCCTCCTATTTCTCGAGCCTCAGTTGCAAATGAAAGATTTTGCTCTTATTCTAACAAGAAATGTAGCTCCAGAGGTTGCCCTGATCAACTACAGGCTTGTGCTGGACAGATCTATTAAATCCGGCGAACATGTTGCTCGCCAAAGTGGTATTCCTTGGGAAATAATGGCAAGGATGAAGTAGTGGGAGTTGACAAGCTTTTAAAGCTATAGATGTATAAGAAAGCCTCCCTTTAAATGAATGAATGTCAAGATTAGTGATCCACTACCCGAATTAATATTGAGTGATAAACCCAACAAACCTGATAACAAGTTGAAGTTGAGCTTTGTTTTCTAGTTTGAGAGTAGACTAGTAGTAGGTAGGCGCGCTAGTTATACCTAATTAGAGGGTCCAGGGCGCGTGGAACGAAGGCCCTCGCAAATTAGAGGTTAACGCCTCAACGTTCAGCGGTATTTCGTTCGAGGTCCACCAAGATATAAGCAAATCGCGTCAATTCACATAGTTCGCGCTTCTTTCTCGTTCCGCAAGTATCGAAGTGCTTCATGCAAACTTCGAGGAACCCAGAATGGGGACCCACCAACAAGAACAATCTCTCGTAGGCTAGGATTCCCCCACGCATAAGAGAGAGCTTCATATCCTGTAACTACGGTACCTTTGAACGATCGAAGCTTGGTCTGCTCTAGCTCTGTGCCAGGTAGAATACTGATCAGGTGGATCTCAAGAAGTTGGTGATTCAGCGGTGTGTGACGGTAGATCTTTGAGTTTCAGCGGCACTTTCCATGCAGTCCGTCTCGCAAAGTTTGGCCTCCATTCCATCCCCGGCTGATGGGATGTACTCCTCGCATACTGTGGGATCCGCCAATGCACTTCTGAGAGTAGCTGGCATTGAGCTGAAAGCTAACTCCAACGAACGTTCGAATTTGAAGCTTACAGTTGCTGGCTATCCGTACCGATAATAATGCAAAATGTCCAGTGTTTCGTTCGGCCTCCAGTCTCAGAGCCTCGCCGAGGCAGTGTATCGAAAACATCGAATCAAACGATAACTCATCTTTCAGCCCAATGAAACCGATAATTCGATGCTGAATCAAGGGGCCAAGGAAGGAAGGGGAGAACTAGATCACGAACGGTTGAGTTGAACGGAAAATGCGTAAAGCCCGAAGTTTAACTTCATTTGCTGCAGCCTGCAGGTAGCATGATAGACCTGAGGCTGAATTGTGACACAGAAACCTAGGCAAGTGGAGTAACGTCACACCAAGTTCACCAACTCTCCTCTGTCATTGGTTACTTGTTCGAATCTCTCCTCGACTTACATCTTTGATTCAACGTCAATGTATATCTACGAAGAAATGAGGACGATATTGGATGCTGGTTAGGGATTTTAGTTGGGCGAAAGACAAGGGGTTCAGGAGGCTGCTTGCTGATGCTAGTGAGGGTTGAGTGAATTCACCAACTCAACTCGTATTTAGTTGTTTCAGAAGCACTTTGAATTTTCTCTGCTCTCATGAGCTCATAATATGTAAAACCACCGCATCGCTGCTATCCCAATGTCCCACGTCCCCTCTAAACACACCTCCTTTGCCCCATTCTTGAAAGCAAAATCAACGCAAGCCACCCCAAATCATAAAAGCAAAAGCACCATCCCAACCTCTTTTCAAGCAACACAATAAGCGCCAAATATACATACAACTTCTCCACGATCACCGCCCCCAATCGTCCAGATAAAATAAAAATAAACGAAAAGAAAGCGCGAAATGTAACGGAATAGAGACTAGCGCCGAATGCAATGCAAGTAACATGCTGTGCTCTGTGCGCCAACTCGCGGATGCAAATGGGTATCTCCACAACTGGAAAAAGAAAAGAAAAGTAAGGAACGGTCAGCTAAAACTCCTCATGTCCCCATTTGGCTATCAACACACCCCTTTGATACCCCCTTGATGACGTGGCCAACCTTAGCTTGGTAAGCCACAGAGGCCTGATTGGTCGAGAATGCAAATGTGTAACCCCAAGTGCATACTTGATTAATCATCCTCGTCATCGGAAATCGTAGGCTGGTCCGGCTCGAAATCGACATCGTCGGAATCATCCTCGTCCGCAAGATGGACCCTCTTCCTCTTTCGACCGGGACTGCTATGGACACCATTCGACTTCGCAGGTGGCGCTAACACATTTGGACCATGTTGACGTCTCTTGGACAGCGGCTCTCCAGACGATTGTCGAGAGACGGGTGAATCAAGCTTAGAGCGTCCGCGAATCGTTGAATTGCCGTTAGCGATCGAGCGATTCTCGACGGCCGGGAAAGTAGTTTCTGAGCCCGGTTTGGCGGATTTGGTAGGTGAGACTTTAGCAAGAACCTTCTGTTGATCCTCCAGCTCGCCCAGCTGCTTATGAACGTTTCCGAATTTCTCTGCCAGAATGTTGGCCTCCTCCGCCTTTTCCTTCGAAAATGCATCAATGGCGTCTTTGGCTTCTTTGGCGAGTCTCTTCGCAGTGGTAACGTGGGCGTTTAAAGTATCAACCTCTTTGCGCAGGGCTTGAGCCGTCTGAGTGTCGCCAGCGGGACTCTGCTTGATATGGCCTTCTAGGGTGTGAATATGGTCCGTAAGAGCCTTGATGGTAATGTCCATCTCTAGAAAGCGGAGGTCGACACGATTGAGAGCATTTTTATATTCGGCAAACGTATTCTGAGCGTCGCGGAGGTTGGGGTACGTAGAGTCCATCTGGTTGAGGATATAGACAGCCATCTCCTTGGTGTTGATCAGGCCTAATCGTTTGTCAACGTTGATAATGCCAGTTGTGACTGCATCAATGCGGTCATTGAGGTCCTGTTGGATGTTCTGCTGCTCGCCAATCCACTTATTATATTTTCCATCGATCTGCCTGAGGGCCTCGGCGTGAGCTTGCTCATTTTGGACCTTTTGAGAGAGCTCGTCAAGCCTGGCGGTAAGAGCAGGAAGAGCAGACAAGGAGTTCTTCTGGCCTTGTACATCCTTCTCAATTTTATCAACCTTTTTATCAAGGGCGTCGACCAGTCCGCCCGACTCGGGTGAAAGCTTGGCAGAAAGATCAGGAAGAGCAGACATGGGAACATAGGAGTTCTTCTGGCCCTCTAAATTCTCCTCGATTTTGTTGACCTTTTTCTCAAGGGCATCGATCGCTCCACCCAACTCGGAATCGGAGGCGGATTGCATTGACTCAACAATAGCGATGATATCTTTCTTCAGGGTTTCGTAATCGAACTCGGGAGCTGGTGTGTTGACGGCCGTCGTAGAAGAGCGGGCGCTCTCTAAGTTGGACAATCTCTTCTCAAGGCTGGCTATTTGCTCACCACCGTTCAACAATTCATCCGCTGAAGGACGTATAGTCGGACGAGCTTGCTTTTCTACCGCGCCTAATCCCTTCTTCAAATCGTTCACTTCGTTTCGGAGTTCATCTAGCTTCAGTGCATCTAGCTTGGCCGTTCCGCTCTCCGCGAATGCAATTCGCTTTCTGATATCGACCATGTCCACGTTGGAGGGCAGGTTGGAAAATCTTGTCTCTAGATTCTTCAGGCTCATATTTGAGTCGTTCAGCTCGTTTCGAAGTTCGGCTAATGATGCCGTTGTATCTTGGCCCTCTACGACCGTAATCCTCTCTAGTAATGAGTCTATTTGCGTGTGAGTCCTCTGAAGCTCCTGGCGGAACTTTCCCGTGGACTGAAGGACCGAAGATAGGTGGCCGTTAAGGCCTGTGCGTACGTGGGTCTCTAACTTCTGCAACCTTTGGCCATAGTCGTCGAGAGCCTTCGCATTCTCGACAAGGGCTTTACTTGTAGTAGTACTAATAGGCTCTTCCTTAGCTTTAGTACTATCGGGGCCCTTTAGGTTGTTCACTCGCTCTGAGATATTCAGTCGTTCTGAGAGATTTTCCAGCCTCTGTTTTAGGTTCTGTGGTATCTTGCCTGACAGATATTCGAGGTCTCTCTTGGCAACGAAACTCGATTGCTTCAGATCCTCCAGATCGTTCATGGCTTTTGAAGCATTCTGATGTGCTTCATCCACACGCGGCCGAATCTCGTTGTGGAGCTGTTCCTGGCGGTTCTGGGTAGTCGCTAATTCGTTTTGAACGATTCGAATTTTCGTTTCCAGAGCCTCACGTTCCGATCGTTGATTCTCGATGAACGATTGTTGGTCTCGTACTTGCTTCTCTAACGCCTGGCATCTCTTCTCTAGGGATAGCACAGACAGAAGACGTGCCGCTCCCTGAAGGGCAATATCCTTAAGTGTGGAGTTCTTTTTCTCACACTTCTCACTAATTGCGTGAAGAGTTTTCTTGGCGTGATCCTTGCCTCTTCTCAATGCCTCCTCTGTTGCAGGGAACTTCTCATGGTTTGCCTTTGACTTATTGAACTCGTTATCTCTTCTAGCGAAGTCTCTCTCAGCAGCCCTCTTCTGGGTCTTAAGAGAAGCTAGGTCTGTAGCTTCCTCAATGAGCTGATAGAAAAGCTGACCAAGTTCATTGGCTGCCTCTGTTGTGTCTATTGAGTCAACTTGGGTTTGTGATGTAGTCATCACGGCGGGTTGACGAGATAGTTCGGCATTGTTATTCGTTGATTTCGGATCAGTAATTGACATATCCGTATTTAGTGGCTCGAGGATTGTGGTCGTTGAAGCCTGATCGGCGATTGAGTCTTTCGTGTTGGGCTGATTCGAGTATTCTTTGGAGGCAACAATTGAATCGCTCGTCTTATCTGGTTGATTTGGGCGAGGACTCGAAACTCTGGAGGAAATGGCTGAATCGTTCTTGTTGTTAGGTTGATTTGGATGAGGACTCGAAACTGACGATGCGCGAGAATCTGACGATGCTTCACGTAAGAAATTGCATAGTACTTGATCGCCCCAAAAGAGTGAATGAATTCGGGTTGAATCAATCAATTAGAAAAGGTTATACATTCAAAATTGAACAGACGGGATGTAAACGGTAATGGCAAAACTAGAAATTTACATACCTCTGGACTCGTGAGTAGCCAGACTCGGTCTTGAAGGCGACGCTGCCGGGGAGGAGTCGTTTATGGGGTATTTGGGGCGATACGCTTCCCCTCTGCCAACTCGCTCAACAAACCTCTCTCTATCTGTATCGGCCCAACGTCCTGATGCTCGTCTGCCACCTCTATTTCGTCCCGGTGAACTAGAGCGGTCCCTAGAAAACCTGAGCTCTCGTGGCCGACCTGCTTCGTCTGTTGTATACCTCTCGATGGAAGCAGGATGGTAAGAAGCGACTCGTCGTGGGCTACGGTCTCTTCGGTCATAGGATGGTGGGGAATATGACCTAGGATCTGAGTGATCGCGGGGTGAGGATAAATTCTCATCTCGCATTGACGGTTGACGATTGTCGAAGTAATTGTTCACGGCGGGCCGTTTACGCTTCGAACCCACACGATCTGGACTTCGGGAAGTGTAGTTCATTCTTGAATCTGCAAGTTGGGATGAGCGATTAGTGAATGCAAGAGGAGGTGAAAGTAGAAGTAAATATTAGGGCTGTTCTTCAATCGCCAAACTTCTTTTGAGTGAACTAGATGCTGCGAGCTCGCGGAATGCTTTGTTGCTGATGAAGGCATGTCTGCGAACACGCGTAGCATAGCTCTGATTGAGGCAGAGTTTGCAAGTGAATGGTGCTTCTTGTTAGAGAGGGCCATGCTTCTTTCGGAGCGCGGTCTCCTCAAACATAAATTTGATCAGACAGTCCACGGCGGGACGGAACTCACCAGCTAGCACCCGCCCAACGAGAAAGCAAACCGAATTCGATCCCGTCTCGAGTGTAGAATTCGCATCCTCAAGAAAGAGAGAGATTTGCAAGGTTCGTCAATTGTTCAACCCTGGTGAACCATTGGCGGGCGTGATTGTGGTTTCGAGGTCGTCGAAGTGGGTGAAGGCGAATAAAGACGGGACAGCAGCTTGTTGTGATGCTTATGATCCTTGGGTATGTTCCCAAGTCGTCGGTCAATTGAATCCTTCAATTTGAAGGAGCTATTGGCAGAGTTGGTTCGGTGGTGAGTGGGTGGAAGTCGAAAGAGCGAAACGCGTTCACCGTCTGTGCTTGCATTTGAGTTTAAAGTGATAAGGGAATTTATGTAGTGAGGATGGGTGTGTGTTTAGGGGTTTCTCGGTACGGTAAGCAGGAACCTGTTCCAGACTGTTCCATATGCCAAAGTGGCTGCTGTAGATAAACTCAAAGTATTGAATCGTTGGTTGAATAATAGGAGAGATGAAACCAACATTCTACGTGTATATGTCTGGTTGGTCTGCTTTAGTTACCTGGGTTGATGGGACAGAACGATTTGACAACAATTCTGCCAGGCAGTAGTGCTCTAAAATTTAAGGTTATAGGATAAATCCACTCCACTAGCCCAGGTTAAGGGTTTAAAATATTTTGATAGAGCTGTGGGCACGTTCCAACGAACCTTGCGCGTTTCCTCACAGCACCTCTAAATATCTTCCAAATCACCCAAAATGGCTGCAGTATGTCCACCAAACTCTACTTCCCACATTTAGCTCTTCTAACATGCTCTTAGGCAATCCAAACAGTCTCCGAGAGCAAGGAGCTCCGGGGGCTCAATCTCATCGCGGCGCATTCCCACATTCGAGGTCTAGGCGTAGACCCAGATACCATGGAACCACGAGCTTCATCACAAGGCCTCGTCGGACAAGAGAAAGCGCGTAAAGCAGCTGCAATCATTCTACAAATGGTGAAGGAAGGCAGGATTGCTGGCCGAGCAGTGTTGATTGCAGGACCACCAAGGTAGGTCGAAATAAACCGCCCTTGTGCAAGGCTGATGCTGACGAAAGTTTCTCCTGTTAAGTACGGGAAAGACCGCAATCGCTATGGGCATGGCGCAGTCTCTAGGACAGGATACACCGTTCACAATGCTCGCATCCTCAGAGATCTTTTCTTTGGAGATGAGCAAGACGGAGGCCCTCACACAAGCCTTCAGAAAGTCGATCGGCGTACGAATAAAGGAGGAGAGCGAGATGATCGAAGGAGAAGTCGTAGAGATCCAAACAGACCGCTCTGTAACCGGTGGAACAAAGCAAGGCAAACTTACCATCAAGACCACGGATATGGAGTCAGTATACGATATGGGAGCCAAGATGATCGATTCCATGACCAAGGAACGCGTTATGGCTGGCGATATCATCTCGATTGATAAGTCGAGCGGGAAGATCAGCAAGCTGGGACGCTCGTATGCCAAGTCACGCGACTACGATGCCATGGGTGTCGATACGAAGTTCTTGCAGTGTCCAGATGGGGATTTGCAGAAGCGGAAGGAGGTCGTCCATACGGTCAGCTTGCACGAGATTGATGTTATCAATTCGAGAACACAAGGTTTCTTAGCTTTGTTCTCTGGAGATACAGGCGAGATTAGAAGCGAAGTCAGAGATCAGATCAACACCAAGGTGGCCGAATGGAAGGAAGAAGGCAAGGCTGAAATTGTCCCGGGAGTGCTGTTCATTGATGAGGTACACATGCTTGATATCGAATGCTTCTCGTACATCAACCGAGCATTGGAGGATGAGCTCGCGCCCATCGTGATTATGGCCAGCAATAGAGGCAACTCACGGATTCGAGGAACAAACTACAGAAGTCCTCATGGCCTACCTCTCGATTTCCTCGATCGAGTCGTTATCGTCAGCACACACGCCTACGTCAAAGAAGAAATTCAACAAATCCTCGCAATCCGCGCTCAAGAAGAAGATGTCGACGTTTCTCCCGATGCATTAGCCCTCCTTACGAAGATTGGCCAAGAAGCTGGTCTCAGATACGCCAGCAATTTGATCACGACCTCGCAACTGATCATGGCAAAGCGGAGAGCCAAGACCGTTTCTATTGAGGATGTACAGCGCAGCTTCCAACTCTTCTATGATTCCGGAAGAAGTGTGAAGTTTGTTGCGGAGTTTGAGAAGAAGCTTATTGGTGACGCTGGAGAGGTTAGCTTGTCTGTTACAAATGGGCACGGAGATGCAATGGAATTGTCATGATTTTGAAGAGAGGCGTTTTGGTGTGGCTTCCAGAGAGGCCAAAATGGTAGACCTGTTGTATAAATATGAAAAGCCAGGCGTATGTGACAGAGTCGGACTTGATGCAAGACTTGATGAATTGGACTTTTTTGGATCAAACTTATTGCTACATGCGACGACTTTTTGTTTGGGTATCTTTTTTATAATTATACAAAGTCCACCACCCTGCT
Organism: Gamarada debralockiae; assembly: GCA_002803225.1. Lineage (NCBI taxonomy): Eukaryota > Fungi > Ascomycota > Leotiomycetes > Helotiales > Hyphodiscaceae > Gamarada > Gamarada debralockiae. The sequence continues at coordinate 141,743 of NXFV01002039.1, read as the reverse complement.
CCAAGGGCCTTCGTCTCCTGCTTTCCGGAACTCAACCCCTTCGCCGAAATATCCAGCATCTTGCCAAGCAACCATAGTAGCACCATCATAAGGCCCCTGCTTCGCTGCTCCATCCCGTCCATCAATCCACCTGTACTCCCACATCTTAGCTGGACCCTGTTCAGCAACCTCCTTCACCAGCGGCTCAACCCAATCCTCACCCGTTTCCTTCTTATACTTCCTAATAAGCATCTCTCTCTCCTGCTCATAGATTTCCGTCTCACCCCTCGTAAGTAGCTGATCCGCAGCCCCAGTAATAGCATCCACAGCCTCCCGAATCTTAACTTGCGTAGGATCCTCAACTTTCTTCTCCTCCTCATCCACATCCATATCCTCATTGCTGCCCTTTCGTTGCTTCTTGAGCTTCCACTTAGGCACTTTCTTGGTTTTCGTTTGACCCTTGCCTAACCTCGCCAATGCTTCTAACACCGTCTCTCCTTTCTCCAACCGCAGTATCAACGTCCGTAGGATATCAGGCATGAGCATAGCGTCGTCCTCTCTCATCTTCTGTCTCTGTTCCGCCTCCCGCTTCTCATGCGCTTCAGCAGCCTTCTTCATATCCTTCTTACTGACGCCCTCAAGCCACATATCATGCTTCGCATCCGGATCCGCAGCTTTCCTGACAAAGTTTCCTGCCTCGTCGAATCTGCCTTCTTCTTGCTCAGCCTTCATATTAAACGCATCGACTTTCGGCGCATTCCTCTTCAAACCACCCGCACCAACCTCCTCATCCACACCCTCCTCCTCAGCAGCTAACGCAGCTTCATCCTCATCATCGCTACTCTCCTGATCATCCATCGCATGGCTTGAAAGCTTGCCCTTCGGATCTAGCGCAAAATTCGCAGAGACGTGACCGCCGCTCTTACTACCCTCCACTTGGCCCTCGATTTCATTCTCCTCAAGAAAGCGGAGAGCCTTCCCCTTCTTGCCCTTGCCAACAGCTTCCTCGTCCTCATCACCATCCGCATGCTCCTCGTCCAGATCAGCAAACATATCTGCGTCTTCTTCCTCGTCTATCTTCCCATTCGCTCCATTGCCTTCTTGGTTATACCCATCCAACTGCTCTGCCAAACTAACATTCTTTCCCTTCTTTGCTTTCGCACGTTCCTCTGCCCGCGCATCGAAGCCCTCATTATCAGAGTCGCTGTCATACCCATCCAAGTTCACAGCGCCTCTCTTTGTGCCGGCACCGGAACTGCCAATAACATCGGCGTCGAGAACAGCATCTTCTTCTGGCGCGTCAGGTGCCAGCGCTGAGGGGTTGCGGACATCGAATTTTGGTTTCTTGGAGGGGCCTGCTTCGCCGGCGTCGTGGTGATGGGTGCGTGCAAATGCTTCGCCTGCGCGTTTTGGGCGCGCTGCTGAGAAGCGGGAGGACATTTCGTTGTTTAAAGAAGAAGGGGAATTGAAGGATTTTAAAAGTTGAGGTTGGTCGAAAGCAGTGAATAGCTTGAAGGTCGGAGTTTGGAAGCGGCCGCGCCAGGCCGCGCCAAGCCGCGCTTGTTCCTGCGTCATCTGTGGTGGCCTTCGAGCTCGAAGCTTCTTGTTCGACGAGGATTCAAGATTCACAAGAAGACACTTTTGACAACCACAATAAATACAAAGACCCGAATCTTTGTTTTATGTGCACTTCCCTCATCGCATCAAACCATACGCGAAGAAATAAACAAACAGATCTCAAGATGGTATATTTATCTGCTCTTCGCCCGTTGCCTCTTCAATACTAACACAGCTCTAGTTCAGCGGCGGTTACTACGAGGGCGACGACCCAGCGGAAATGTACGCGATGTTGCAGGCCAGAAGAATGGGACAGATGCCAGGACTAGGAACACCCAAGAGGTTCGATGAGCAATTCCGCTGCTATCCCGTCAACATGCTGCCCGGCCCAGACCGACCCCACGCTGCCTATGGTGGAAAGATCTTCCTGCCTCCTTCTGCTCTCGAGAAGCTTACTCGACTTCACATTGAATATCCCATGCTCTTTGAGCTTATCAACGGTGCTGTTGGTGGAAAGGTCACTCATGCTGGTGTGCTCGAGTTCATTGCTGAAGAAGGAAAGGTTTATCTGCCACAATGGGTATCCTTCTCTCCCCCTCCCCAAACTTCCCCATGCTAATATAATATTGAATAGATGATGGACACCTTACTTCTGGAAATGGGAGATATCATCCAAGTAAAATCCACCTCTCTCGCCCCAGCCAACCTTGTCAAACTCCAACCCCAGTCTACAAACTTCCTCGAAATCACCGACCCAAAAGCGGTCCTCGAAATGGCCTTCCGCAACTTCGCAGCCCTGACCCAAGGCGATATCTTCCAATTCAACTACAACGATACCGTCTACGAAGTCGCCGTCCTCGAAGTAAAGCCTACAAGCGAGAAGATGGGAGTCAGTATGCAGGAAACAGATGTATCAGTCGACTTCGCACCACCCGTTGGATACGTTGAGCCTTCCTCAAACAGAGGTTCCGGAACCAGCACACCGAGAAGCATGTCTGGTCTCCCAGCGGGCGGAATGCTTCATAGTCAAGGCACCATGGCACAAGCCATCAATTACGACGCCATCGCACCATCCTCTTCCACAGCCGCAGTCGGAGCCCGAGCAGTATCCTCGAACTTCCTCCTCGGCGGCCAAAAGCTGAATTCCAAGAAAGGCGCCAAGGCTCCCACACCCCAAGCATCCACCCCCGTAGCAGGCAAATCAACCAATACACCCGCCCAACCTATCCGCCGAACCAATGGTCCCCAACCCCTACGTCTCGCCCCCAATAAACTGTTCTTTGGATATGAGGTCAAGCCGGTGAAGACGCAAGCGGATAAGGATAAGGAGAATGCTGAGGCGCAACAACCGCATTTTGCCGGTCAGGGTCAGACTTTGAGAGGGGGTGTGAAGCGGAAGGGTGAGGATGAGAAGCCGGTTGAGCAGGAGAAGAAACCTGAGCCTAGTGTTGGACGACGACTTGATGGTCGGAAACCTTGATTGGAAATTGGTTGGCTTAGTACATGGTGAGGCGTTTGCAGAGCGTGGTTTGGCGTTGGGTTTGGGCATGACAGACTGGACTGGAAAATTGCAGAAAGATGATTACTGAGAATATGAGGCATAAGAGACGCATAAATGCATGGACTTCTGAATACTCGGTGAGTGCGTATGATTTGACTCAATATCATGGACTAGTCGCCCTCCCCAAGACATCAAGACTGTCTTCAAAACCAATCCTCCAGCTAGTCAGGGAAATTACACCTAAACTTACATCACCTTTTCGATCAAGAGTTTTGCTTCTATTCGAAAATTCACTCATTTGGATGCTGATTTCTTTGCGGACTCCACCGTATTGCAAATCTACGCCACTGCAGATTGTATAAGCAATCACGGCCCTTATTTTTTAATATCTTGACAGGCAAAGAGCATTTCTTGTCCTGCCTGATGAATATGCAAGATTTTTTGTATTATTTAATCAAGTAATGCTCGGCCTTATGTGATGTCTTTGTCGTTGGGATTAACTAAGGCAGAGGGGACAGAAATAGGCGCCATCTTCCTAAGAATATGAAGCATATTCAGCAGCAAAACGCGAATGCGTTAATTCCTTCGCAGAGTATTTCTTTGGCCTTATGGACGTCCTCTGGTCGTTCACTCTAATCGTACTAAACCACTACGACTGTAGCAACGGATAATATCACTGATACTCAATGCGTTGTCCTTGCGTCCCTGGGTTACACAAGAACATTCAAATCATGTTCACAATTCTCATTGCGTTCCTCATCTCCACCTCAGTATTCCTCATCAAAGGGCTCGAAAAATTGGCCGCTGATTTCCTTTGTCTGTTCCCTTTCCGAATGAATAACCGCCTTCCTTCTTATTAGTCTTGGAATTTTTATTGGGCTTTGACTGGCAAAAGGGTCTTGTAACGAAGCATCTTTCGCCGGAAATGGACTATTTCAACATCCATTCTCCGACGACGAGCAACCAAACCGTTGAACGGGATAGACTGTCTCCAATTTTCTCCTCCACAATTAAAATTCAGACATTACTAATATCTGCCCTGAAGCCACATATCCAGCAACGTGGCCAACCTCTTCCCCCCACCACCAACCATCAACCACGCACCATCCCTCTCCAACCCAATCCCAACCCTAACCTTGGGCATCGAGCAAGAATTCAACTTCACAATGGAAAAAAATCCCAATCCCAGACCTACGACGACACACAACCCGCCCTAAAAAGGCGCAACCTCCCCTCCGATGCATCATCTTCGCACAACAACGGCTCAGGAAAAAAAAAAGGATTTCTTGCGCTCCAATCTCAAATACGTATATGCGCTTCTACATCGCAAGCACCCTGATCTCTCAACTTATATGGTGCCGACTGTGTTAGGGAAAGTACTTCACGCACAGACCAAGAGACATGGATATGATAATTTTACGTTGACGTTGGATGGTAGCGTGATGCCGAAGTGGAGGGCGCAGGTTAAGGCGCTATGGGGTGTTGATGTTGAGTTGTCTAGGAGTGAGCCGGAGAGGAAGAAGGAGGCGGAGAAGTTGCTGAGGGAGCTGCTTTCCGATCCAAATGCTGATCTAGAGGCATTCTTTGATGCCGTTCGGCAGGGATATGATTGTGTGGGTGGCGAATTGGTGTCTAAAGTCTTCGACTATGATGATAGGGATCATTGGATGGAATGTTTCCGACAGATTGAGAACGATCTGGCTTGGAACTGGGACCACCAGCATAATGCGTAGGTAGATGCAGACCCGCATCTTCTCGTTCACATGTCTATGACAGAAGAATTGCCTCTCCGCACCATCCAGAACAATACAATGAGATCTAGCGCTTAGCATCCTGCGTTGGAGCGGGATAGCGATTTCTGTTGGTCGTTGCGAAAAGACACAGCTTTTCTGGCCACACAGTTTCACGCAGGAGATATATGCAACTCAGTCACCAGAGCAGTTGAAGAAGCCGGTTATTGATGGAGCTCATGTTGCACGTGCCTCGTCGGGGATTGATCCGACCCAGTCGCCAATTACGTGCATGTCAATATCAGTCGTCCGCAGCGAGGAAACCTGGAGCACTTGAGTTCAGACAGCATGGGAGCACGCAGAATGCGGAGGAGATGGTGGATTTTTCTTCTGGGGGACTTTGTCCCATGAAGCACATCTCTTGACGGAACTGGATATGACGGCTGCGAATGTACAGAATGACGATGGGGGAAGATTTGATTTCCTGGAAGGCTATACTCGCGGGAGTATTCTTGATCATATTAAGTTTCCTGAAGAAGGAATCAAGTATTCCAAGGCGAAAGAGGTGGAATATTTAGATGTGTATAGAGGAGGAGCGTTCTCAATGGAAAGATCTACGAGGAAAGAATGGAGAGAGTTGCTTGGGGTGAGCAGTTGGGGATTGAGATGGATATAGCTATTTCGAAGATGCCGTGGTACATGAATGCAGATCAGGATTACGACATAGCTAAAGATGCGGACGAGAAGGAAAACGGTCGGTGGACAAAGAGGAAGGAGCGGATAGCGCAGGGGAAAGCAAGGCAAGACAACAAACGGGCGGAGAGAGACCGGAAAGCAGGGAATCAACCCCAGACTCCGGATGATGACAACAACGGGTTGGGAATACCATCTGGCGATGACGGCAACGTGATGGCTCTAGGAGGGGTCGCGGTTGGAGGGGAAAAGATCCCATAGACGTGGACGGATGATGTGAAGATGTTCGACGATGTAGCTAGCTATCAATCTTGTATTTCTAAAGCTTTTGGCCGGGCGATGCCTCAATCTTCTTTGTAGGTTTAAATTCTAGCTGTTTTTGCAATTGTAAATAGTATATCTTTTGTTTTTTCTTTGTTTCCCTGTTCAACTTGTCTCTTGTCGTGCTTGAGAGTAGCATATACCTGTTTCGGTAAATCATCGTCCGGGTGGCCTTCACCGAAGACCATAAATGTCCATGTTGATTTTCAGCACTAAAACAAAACACTCTTCAACTCGCACAAAATGACAACGACAAGCTATCTCATTTTCCGTCGTTCCTGTGGATTTCAGAAACATTATGATGTAAGCCTTTCAAATGAAGGGTTGAAACGCACGCAAGGCCCTGTAAGGCAGAATACTCAGTGAGCAAGCTGAAAGAGAGCTGGATGTTTGTTCTCATAGTCAATCGACCTAACTTTAGCATGGTAAATGATATCGAATATGTTGAGTCATGGGCAATCGTGGTCGAAGATTCTGATGTTTGACTTGTGGTGAGCGTACGCTGGAGGGATGTGTCAAAAGCAAAGCTGCATTGAACGAGAGTCGTTCCTTGATGCATGCCATTGGAGTGTTCCGGAAGAGGAAATTAGAAAGGTTATGTTCGGAATTTCAACGCATAACTATTCAGTGGATGGAAAGAAGGAAAGTCTTGACGTTGTGAGAGGGGAGTTAGCGGAGATAAAGCATCGTTTCGGGAGCCGAGAGAAAGTAAATTGATGAGAGCCTCCGCGGGTAGATGTTGAATAGATTGCATCGCAGTCTTGATTCTCGATTGAGTCGTTCCATTCAAAGACAGTCGAGCTTTGGAATTGAAGATTCGAGCAGTGACGTGTTGAAAACTGAACCTCAGTGACGCCGGAAAGTGTTTGACATTCGGGAGTGAGCTGAGTGGAAGCTGATCATCCTACGACTCTGGATGTGGAATTCGACATGAAAGCTTAAGGCAATGATAGATCTGGATTTCGAACACTTTCAAAAAAGTAACAACACTTGGTGGGGGTGTATTATGGTGGACAGATATATTACTGAGACTAGTAGTAAGAGATATAGGATATCAGCGCGGAAATGGCGTCGAAAGACAGGAGAGAGCCTTGTTAAACGCGGGAGACGCTTCGTATAATCCAAACCGCCAGGAACAGAGGGTCTGCATGTCGAACGCAGTCAAGGCAAGTGCGCTCGCATGCCTTCCTTCGGTAAGCAACTGCGGCACGGGACCGCCGCCCGCAGTCTCCCACCACTGCTGCACAGAAGAAAATTGGAAACTTTGCGGGTGTTCTTCGCATAATTCGTTTGAGTGACGCGCGAGTAAAGGGTCGTAAGGCTGAATATGTGGAGTGCTGGTCATCGGAAGCGTGAGGCTGAGAAAATCCTTTCTAGCGGGTCACCGCTAGTGACGGCAAGATTCCTTGGAAAAGCAGGCGACGAATGTAACGCCTCTTTATTTTGACGAAAATTGTGCCTGGAAGTTCTGAAGAAATTCATGCTGTACACCTGATGGAGTAGATGGATGGAGTTTGAATTTCGCGAAAAGTAAGCTATGGTGGGCCTGATGGCAGTTGATGATGTTGACAATTCAGCAATTCGACAGCGACATACAATCAACGAAAAATACTTGATCTAGCAGTTCCAAGCTGAGATAACCAAGGCAGCTATGATATTCCCAAGGCATCAATCGTGATTAGCCCAAGGTGTCGTTGCAGAATCTTAGTTAAACAACTGCTAGTCATGTCTCAGGTTTAAGCACCAAAAGCTTAGCGAGAATATAAAGGGGCTACTTCCCGGAACCCCAAGACTAGCCTTCAACCAGTGATAGGGGAATCGAGAGCATTGAACTGAACGTATTGACCCCTCTAAATTACAAAAACAAGTCCAGCCTCGTCAGCCGCAGCAGAAATCCAGTGGGGGAGAACGGGAATAGATTTAAGGTACGAGTAAAACCTTGTACGTAAGGCCTGAATGCGGATGGTCGCTCGCACTAAGATCCAAGCTCTCAGCGATTGGCCACTGGGAACGAAAAGCGAAACTTATCAGGGGTTATGCGTCCAGAAGGATTTCAAATAGCTCTGGAGTCCAGACTTTACCCTCCTAAATTTCCATTTCCAGAAGCCCAGATCTCCGCAACCACATGACCGTTATGTCGCGAGCTGCCGTAGGCGTCTTTCAGCCAAAATTAAGAACCGGCTGTACCCATCCCTTTATGTGAACCGATTGACAGTTATCGCAGCCCTCTCCCGGGCCCTGGGCTAAAGTCTAAATTGGTCTTCCACCCCACTTGGATCTGTGGCAGTGCCGGATATATTCTAGCTTCAGCCCACGGGATTTACAGGTGGACAATAGTTTCAACAACTTTGTGGTACCGTATGCCTTTTGCTTTGAGCCTCTTCAAACTCTTGGATTTTTATTTTAATTTTACCATGTCTGATTCTGACGCCGGAAAGTCAACCCGTGGATTGGCGAAAAGACAAAGACCAAGATACCCAAAAGTCAAGACAGGATGTCGAACATGCAGGTAAAATACTTCCGTTTACCTACTCTCTTGAACATAGTACTCGCCAATTTATTAAGAATTCGACGAGTTAAGTGCGACGAGACTAAACCGGAATGTCTTCGATGTGTCAAGTTTGGCGGAGAGAACTTCTGCGACGGCTATGAAAGCCAAGAGAAGGATCGGAAAGCTTCTGAAAGTTATGCCCCAATACTGATGGAAGCACCAACGAGTGAAAGTGTTCAGAGCGAGGATGAATTTCATTGCTTGATATTCTATGCCGAAGAGACTGCCCCAGGGCTTTCTGAAATTCTGGACGGCAGATTTTGGCCGCATTTCCTGCTGCAAACTGGACATCGGTAACCTTTCATACAACATGCTATCATCACGATCGGAGCACTCAGCAAGATCTTGAAAATCGGCGGCGTAAGGACAGAGTCGAGTCTTGTTTCTCGGATTGGGATGTCCGAAGATGAAGTCGAGCTTCAAAAACATCATTTGTTTGCTCTTCAACAATACCACAAATTATTCGGGGAACAAGGACCCATCTGTCTGCCCAAGAAAACGGCAAAAGAGTGGTGCTGATCTCATGCTTGCTCATCACCTGCATCGAACGTCTCCAAAAACCACAACCAGTCCGCTCTCACACAATCCAAAAGGGGCTTGAAGATCATGCAAGAATGGATCGAAGGCAATGTGAACTCAGAAAATTTAGAGAAAGGGAACTTGGTTGAGCGTGGCTGGACCATCGCTTCAGTACCAGGTATCTCATCTCCTGAGAATCGAGCTTCGAATGGTCTCCAGAACATCTCTATAACAACCTTTGCCCTTCGATGAAATCCTGTTAAACCAGCCCAGAAACACGCACTATTAATGCAATGATGTTGAAAATCTTACCAGAGTTTTTTGACGTGAATATTTGGCAAGCATCACACGAAAATTGCAGAATATCAGTATACACGTAGGCAAGAGATTTCAAAAGCCGCTCAAGTGATGACCGAAAAGAACTAATCTCAGCTCGAATACGGATCAGATCCATCTGCCTGGTGTATCTCGGGAGGTTTATAGCCATCTCTTCATACTTGCTGGTAATCTTTTCGAAGAAACCCGAATAGTTACTACCGAACTACTGACATTTAGCAAAGGAGTATATCAACGACTGGGGAATTCTCACCTGGACGGCGAGCTTAACTGCCCCCCATACAATAGCAGCATAGTCTGGATAGCTGGAAACCAAAGTGTCTACCACATCGAAGTAAGCTTTCATTACTCGACTAAAGTTCTGAGTCGCTCGACATCCTCTCACGAGCCATGTTTGCTCCCAAGCAGCCCCAGGAGCCCCGACTTGTGTGTATATTTGTCGAGGAACGTTTGCAAGTCTCCGAGAGTGTTGACTGGGGCGAAAATAGCTTTCGCAGATTCGGATAATCCTGCTTGGAAAGCAGTAGCCGCTTCCTGGAAGACCACATCACTCGTAAGACTGGAAGGAAAAGTACTCGTTAGCAGGTCTGTTTCTCGATCTAGATCTCGAATGCAATATACCTTATCTGCTGAGGTGGCATTGGTGCAATACCCAAACGCAGAGTCCGGTCTACAAATATTGAAGGTCGAAGAAAACATAATGAGATAACACAGCTTCGAATGTTCGCAAGGCTCTGTTTATCACCGCGTCTGTTTGCACAGCCCCCTGATCCAGCTGAGTGCAGGGGTTGGCACTGCCACAACAGGCAGGCAGCCTGAGCCTTATCCCCACTACTCTCCACTCCCCAATCTTCAAACTTCACTCTCTCAACGTCGAGAGAGAATGATTTGCAACAGTCATGAAAATTATCCTCATAAGTTGCACCTTCACACTAGATCACCTTACGATCTCAAAAACGCAAAACACAGTGCTGCGACGACGAGGCCGTGAATAGAGCGACAACCCAAAACCTACCTACCTTACTATGGACAGAAAAAGTGATACTCCGTGACTCTGGCACAATGTCTACATAAGTTTATAATATTAAGCTTGCATGTCCTATATTATCCTAAACTTCAAGACTGAATGCACAAGAGTCCCCTGAACATTTAGACTCGATGTGTAAGAAATCTTAGGACATCAAAGCTCAATATTCTGAAGTTATCTGGATCTTGGAGTGCCTATTCTCCCATCCTTAACGAGCCTACCTGCAAAGGCTCAATTATTGCACACAACTGGGTTTATGTAAGGACTCTCTTCTTTCAATTGTTTCCAAATTCTCATGGCTTAGAATAGGATATGAGAGCTACACAGAACTAGCAGCCATCTCGATCTGCGTGGGCAAGATGTGTTACCTCGTGGTCGAGAGATACAGTGTCTGCAGATGCTTGTACTACAAGCACTCGGTTGATATGTGTGAGGCATATGGCTCTGGTGGGCATGCAATACAGGAGCGAACTGTTTTAGTGGGATATTCCTGCGATAGGCATTCCTACCTACAAAAAGATTCCTTCTGGTCTCAAGGCTCCGAAGCACCACCAATAAAAGATCGGAGCAGTCTTAAAACTGATCAGAATATTCAAAATGGCGTGAAGATCACAAGTACAGCAGCACTTCAAGCATTGGAGACAGCCCAATTGGAAGACGAGAATCGTTCAGAGGACGATTACTTGACGGAACGGCCAGACGAATCTGTTTTGGATGCCGGAACTGCGCAGACATCGATCAACAATGACTCTGGCGGGGAAGTTACGTCTTTCAAAGAGTCGGGCTCTGGAATTCCTTCTTGCTTGGACGAACTGCGCTCCCGACTCCGCCATCCGGATAAACATGTCAAATCTCTTCAAGATCTGGAAAGAAAGATTTGGGAAAACTCGACCATTAGCATGTATGGCTCATGGAAAACAGAGGAAAATATGGAAGCGGCGCCCCAGCAGATTTACGATGAAAATTCTTTTATTAGATATCCGAGTATTCCATCAGATATTGTTGATGTCTTACCACAGCGGCTTTCTGATGATTCCTTTTCGGAAGACCCAACAAACACCTCGGATGAAGAGATCACAAACATTTGTCAGTCCTTAACTAAGCGGGGATCTTATGAGCTCAACGCTGTCCGAGTGTGCCGAAATGTCATTCTAAGGACCTTTCTGAATCTGAAGTTGCTCCAGCAATCGAACTACTGCTCAGGCTGCTTCTCGATTATCGTCCTTGACAAGAGTCGAGATAATGTTGCTAAGATGGTGTCGATTGATAACACTGATTTTACGGCGTTGGTGTACGAAATCGAATACATTCTCCGAGACTGTGCGTCATTGATGCTGGATTCAGGTCGCCCATCAGACCCCGCTAGGCCATTGAACATGATCGACCACCATTTGGAGCTTCTCACAACTCCTATGGTGGAACGCTACTGCGAAGATCTGCTTCAAGTAGATCCACACCGCAATAACCTTCCGGTTGACATGGGGATAAATATGACGACGAATTTCCCGGTTGGTGAGCGCTTGGGGGTAGTAAATGTACTTCGGCTTCTAGTTCACATGCTAGATCTTTCTGTGGCCTGTTATGCTGGAGCTCATTGCAGCGACTTTATATCAGATAACTTCCAAACGGGCGATGCAATTGATCTATTTGCGCCTTTCATGGACGGCACCAATGAGACTGAAGGAGGTTTACTAGGTTTAGTGAAGCCTCGACGTTTCAACCTCCAGTGTCTTGACCAATTTCATCAGGGAAAACCAATCTGGATTTTCTGTTCCGGCTATTATCAGCCTTCCTTGTCCTTGCCCCTCTACCTCTCTACGACAATTGACGCATTTGCAGATATATGGGGACCACTTTGGAAGTTGAAGGACGAAGAAGACCCTCAGAAATCTAGAGCCTATGTCGTTGGTAATGGGTCCATTGTTCAGTGGGAGTACGACGAAGCAACATCGCCACCCCTGCAGGAGGAATTATTTTGCCATTGGATATCCAACGAGGAACTGGAAGATGACGCCAACGAAGAGTCTGACAGCTCAGGCCTCATATCAAGAACAACTTATGCTCCATTTAATGGCTCCGAAAATCTTTTGATCGGTGCTCCTACCAGTCGACTTCCCTCTAAATTCGCTTCACTTACCATTGCCAACAATCACCCAGAAGGTCTAGGACAACGAGACTTAGCCGTGAATCCGGAATGTTCACTCCTGATCAGCGAATTCAGATCACATCTAAGAGAACTCAACCGGTTATACATCGTCGGAGCGACAAAACCGTACCACTATAACGACTCCAGCCAATACCAGATTCAAGTAGGATATAGCGGAGTTAATGCCAGCGCAACCAGGCAGTACAAACGGGTTCCCGGGCAGAACCTCAAGGACATTCTTCTTGAACTCTGGGCAATGGAACCGGTGATTCGAGATCCGAAGTTACTCGAGGACTTACACGGCGTGGAAATATCCATGTGTACACTTAACGCTCAGCGAGTATCTCTACTGCATATTTTACGCTTGAAGTGTATGCGTCAACTTTTGCGAGACTTCGAATGGGAAGACGATCGTCTGCAGGCGGAATATTTCCAGACGCTAGAAGATCCATTACGTCCAACACGCTTGCGTGAAGCACAATTTAAGCAGAGATTTGAACAAGCAGTCATGCTCTGCCTCAAGATGCTGAGCAAGACTGGGGTTGATAGGAAGGACAATTTGCGAGTTTTCTTGTCTTCAACTTGTACACCGAAGCCTGAACTTGCAACGATGATCCCGAAAGAACATAGCTGGATTGGACTGTTGAAAGACACAATTACTGAATGTGCCATGGTTGCATTTGGGGATAGCTGTCTGGAGTTCAAACATGAAAAAGGCGTGTCATGTGGTAGAATGGGACGATCTGCTCTTAGATCTGCGATGATTCTAAACTCGTCAACGCTTCCGTTATTGTCTCGAGTCAAGTTACAAGAAGTAAACTCGGTTGAATCAAAAAGGTGGACTCAGGGTCTGGATGCTTCTTCCTTCGAGATCGGAAAGGTATTTTGGTTTGGGGAGAGGGGAAGTTTGTGCTTGAAGGATCACCTGGGTGATGGCGCACTGTTGATGGAATGGCATGCATCTACCGTGAAAACAGCGCTGCGAGTTGTTATGGGTCGGCAGCAAGCACATCGAGAATATACTGAGGTTGATCATAGCGAGGAGGGTATCGCCAGAGGAGTCAGGCCAATACCCATCTTCATAGTATCAGATCGGGTTGGGAAGGATTAGAAAGGAAAGTGATCTAAATCTCAACACAGGATTTATGACTCTTTATTGTGGGCTATCATCTCGAATGAACCAAACCAAGGGCATTCTGAGTAGGAAGTTCAACTTAAACCACGCCCGAGAGGGCAGAGTTGGGATTTCATGACTTGACTAGCTTAAGCTCGAAAGTTTTCTGGCCATGTGTCAGCTTGCAGTCATTATAGAAACGATGTTGTATGCAATGATTCGGAGGAAGAAGAGTCGAAGTATGACCAAGCAACGAGGCAAGATTCCCCAGCACCACACATAGTTGAGGACGACATCGTGCAACAATTTCGAGGACTTGAGTTAACCTCTCTTGCTCTAAATAGCCTTAACCCCGGTCGGTACGGGAGGTTTGAGAAGGATGAAGAAGCCGCTCTCAGTATCATGCCTCCTGCCTTCACCGACATCAAGGATGCAAGGCTTTATTTTGAGTTGATACTCAGACGAGCGTATCATTTTATAACAAAAGCAAGGAGAGCGACACGTTATGCCAAACCAGTCCTACTGGTGAGCTTCTCAGATGAAGAGACCCGATTATGAAAGAGTCTCCATATTCGCCAGAACTTGTTCGCATGACTGTCGACGACTTCGATGAGGAGCAGCAAATACACGCTACGGAAAACAAACACTGGGATGACCCTTTCCAACATCTCTATCGTCACATCCCGATTTGTGTGTACTAGCTTGTTGGAAAATACGATCAACTGCGCAGTCCATTCGGCTCGCAGGGGTGACTTCCGTGAGCGAGTTGGGGTATAATAGATACCTGCCGGAGTTCTAAAAGATCATCTCTTTAGCAAGACCAGTGGTAGAGATCCCACAAAATTTCATTGAAGGATCATTCTATTTTGACCAAGGACTTATCTATGAGTTAGTTCTTGTTGCTCTCAGTTGTCGTGATCGAGCAGTGCGCAGAGAAGCAATTGAGTTACTGGAGTCGAAGGATTGGGGAGAGGGTACTTGGGGAAATAGGCGTGTGGCAGATGGTGGAAGATTCATTATGGAAACTGTGGAGGATGGTGTGGACACAGAATATATGCCAGAGTCCGCAAGGGCCAGACTTGTTAGAATTGTAGTCGACGTGGAAAGGCGTGAGGCGCATATTCAGTGCGTAAAGGGAATTGGGCCATCAGTAGTTTTGAAGTCCTCCGTAAGAGACTGGTCATCTTTTCATTAGATCCCAAACAAATCAATAAGCTTAAAGCACAAGGTCCGTAGCCGAGAAAGAAAGAGTGTTACTCGCTAAAAGTGCAGCTCACAACTTCTAGGGTTTCTGGAGCTAAATTTTAGCTCCCATTCCCGCCATGAAACTGCATACTTCAGACCCTTTAACAATTCATCCCTCCTTCTCCTCAATCTGGACTCCCCAAAACATCCTAGAAATCAACGACCACCTTCGTATCTCCATTTCGAAATGCAGCTTCTGAAGTCCATTTTCCTGTACCTCGGAGTATGGCATCAACTCAGACGAAATGCACCAGAATTGTCTAGGCTGGGCAAGCTTCCTCCGGAAATCATTATCTATATTGCAGAATTGCTGCCACCCACCTCAGCTGCCACCTTCTCCCTCTGTTGCAGATCCATATATTCCCTCGTTGGAGCAAAATTTTTTGAAGCCGTGAAAGAGGGCGATGAGAAGTTGGAAAATATGCAGGAATTCTTGGTGCTCTTGGAACGAGACCTTCCCAATCACATCGCTTGTTATTATTGTAAAAAGCTCCACGCCATCGAAAAAGCGAGCAGCTACAGGTACTCCAGTAGATATCGTGGTCGCTGGGATGACTGTGGGCCACCTCAATGCTGGGGAGCCGATCGGCGCTTTTTGACCACAGGAAGTTTTCATGTGGACTTCAGTTACACCGTTTTTCAGATGACAATGAAGCGCTATCGTCAGGGCTTGGACTCCACAGGACTATTAGACCTCTTGTCTCAGAAGGCTCAAACCACGCAAGCAAGTACAGGTCTCACCGAGCAGAAAATTGTCTTGGCACGGATCGTGGCGGGTTGCCTTCTTGTCCGCACACAAGCTATATTCTTGAGTCTGCCAACGCAGAAGCTGAGGAGAGGGGGTTTTGTGATCTGTCCCCACTATGGATACTATAGCGGAAAGGATGCATTCTGGAGGACCGGTTCTGGAAGGTTCAATGGCGAAGTTTCTCTCAGATGCGCGTATTGTCTGACAGAATTTCGGGTCAACTTCAAGGACTACGGCGAAATGGGTATTGCGACATATTGTACGAGGTGGCAGAATCTCGGCGAAGGAACATCGCCTTTGGATGAAAGCTGGCAGAGACATGTTGCTGGGTATGTATTACACTCAAACTTCTTTATTGTGCGATTTCTAATTCCGAATTTCCACAGACCTGAGGGTCCATTATGGAAGGAGACGCAAGATGGGTTGGGGAAGTCGATTTGTGAGGCGTTCGAAGGAAACGAGAATTTTGAGTTCGACTCGCTTAGCACTCCTGAAGAAAGGAAGGAGCTATTCAGGAAAAGGCAGTGACCTAGAGAGAAAGGGTAGTCTCAATCCAGATGGAAATTTCACGCTTGTATTTTGGTATATGTGACTCTTCGCTCGCTCATCTTCTTTCAACAAACAACAATCATGGCGCTAGACGACGGTACGTTCGTATTGACCCTTCTCGCCTTCTTGGTTGGACTCCCGTTGACTGCACTTCACATCACAGCGATTTTCTTCCCGAAAACTTGGATAGGTGAGAGACTCTATCCACCTCCTCCCTTCTCCCCTGGCTCGACGGAGTTAGATCTCCTTATGCGCACAACGATTGCGACGGAGACGCTCGTGCAACATGGCCGCATGCTGCCTATGAACCCTCCTGTTTTGGACTTACAAAACGTGGAGTTGGTGACGACAGTGCGACCACGTAGAAGAGGGGCTAACTATGCTTAATAGCTACGGCCTTCCCGGGGCAAGGCCTTAGACGCCCCGGGGCCCTCGAGAGACCGTCTTGCAATATGGTCACGTGATAGACGAAAAGGGTAGGAGAATGTAGTTGGATTATTAAGGTATGAAGATACTGGAGATACTAATGAACAAACCAAGTACAGTAGTCTGTACTTATAGACAGGAATCCTCCCTATGACTCATAGAACACGTCACACCGATCAAGTGATCCTATGACACATGACACCATGTGACACCATGTGACTCAGCAGGCAGCACTATCTGCCTAGAACCAGAGTCACCTGATTACTCATTCCAACAGACCGGCTCTCGAGAGGTCCACCAGCAACGAGCTCGCACTTCTACGCAGTGCTGGTGACTAGTAGCCTTCGGGTGAAGCCAAGTTGAGCTCAAACGCCGCTGTCGTCGCCGAGAACATCGTAAGTCTTCCCTTTTCAAAGAGAGCACATTCATTGGAGGAGTCGTTCAATCTCGACGAGTAACTGAATCGTTGGCTAATGTGTTGAGGCTGTAAAGACCGAAACGTCACTCCTCGAAACCATTCGACAAGCCCGCCCGTCTGCACAATCCTGGGTGATGCCTGAAAGCTTTCGGCGATAAAGCCGATCTCACAACACAGCTGTCAAAGAGGAAACAAAAGAGAGCGAACGATTCGTGCGAAGAGGCATCGAGGGATAGTATGAGCAGCTGGATTACCAAATACGGTGGTTGCGACCCCAGAAATAAGGTAGCAACGGAGTATCAACGGCCGCGAGGGAGTCGATACCCAGATGCCAACTACAATCACTCAAATAAAACGCACAACTCTCTCTGTCTTTTTGTAGTGTCCTCTGTAGCGGCAGTGTTTGAATTCGACTTAGCTTCACTCGAAAAATAGTCACCAACACTGCGAAGTGACAGCCCGATTGAAAGTATCTGGGTGTTGGGGTCGCTCTGCGAAGCTACAACAAGTTCTCCAGTGCGATGGAACGGCCCTTATAGACCATCGGTACGGGATATGGGTTAACGTACAAAGGATGTGACGAGTCCTCCTCTCTCAATTATGGCACATCGAGTGGTTCATTCTCGTCGAGGAAATGAGTCGTTGGCTAACCTACTTTACAGACTCGGAGCTTTACGGGCCATCACTGCCCCAACCCTATGGTATCGAGCACAGACGTTGCATTCCCCTCAGTCCCTCTCCCTTGACAGCAGCCGAATAATGGCAATTATTGAACAACTTGATGCGGTATTGGCTAAGCATAAGGGAAGGGCAGGAGACGGTGGCATGACGTACTTTACGTGTTGGATAGCTGTGGCTACTGACCATAACGGATATCTGCAACCACTACATTTCGGATGACTATGAAGAGTCAAGGTCTGGATTGCTCAAAACTTCTGAATCTCCTGTCTCTCAACACGACAACAACGTATGAATGCTGGGAGTCAGTTTATTTTACGCAAGAAACTTCTCTGGCGCGAATTGTTGCCGATTGTCTGCTCATTCTTGCGCAGTTGGCAATCAGAAAGCCTTCCAGCCCTAAATACGGAGATTGGAAAGCAGTTTCGTGACTGTTTGTCCTTACTACTCATACAACACTCGCGATTCCGGCATCTATAGAACTCAAAGCGGCGGTGGGCGTGAGCTGCCTCATATTCTGAGACAGTGTATACGACATAAGACAAGACAGGGAGAGTTATTCAATGCGAGTTTTGTCGGACGGAATTTTGCGCTGACATCAAAACCATCGAAGGAGTTCTTAGAATAATTCTTACGAAATGGCAGAACCTGGGTTAACGCAGATCGTGCGGCGATCGTAGATGGCAGGTCCATGTTGCTCCGGATGGAGTCACGAGATGGAGACCTCTCATTCATTACTCAACGGATTTCTAAATGGTAACTTCAGCTTTGGGGGCTAGTTTAATCTATGCAGTGAACTTGAACGATTACCGCTTTTGGATAGCAGCCTTAATGGATGTCATAAATACGTTAATCCTTTAATTTTGGCCAACGATTGTAACACTTGTTCACAGGAACTGCGAGTACCAAGGATTAAAATAAGTGCAGGTTGTCCCTGACACACAAGCCCCACTACAGTCCAACCCATACCCGCACACTGGCTCCACTTAGGCAACGTGCCACCACTTGACCCCGTCGGCGAGCTCGTGCTTACGCTCGAAGCAGTAGTCGGTGTTCTGGTCTCCGTTCCAGAAGCTGGAAAATAGAAAGCTGTCCCATTCCTCCTAATCCAAGCCGTTACCGCTGCTTCTGCGACCAAATTCTGGATTACTTGCCCAGGATGATAGTTGTTCCACCACAAGCAACTGATACAGTTGGCGTTGTAGCAGGTTGCGTCGGGTGCACCGTACGCGGTCGGATTATTGAGTGCCGTGTTGAAGGGTGCTTGAGTATCGACTAAGGCGATGACGGTGTCAGAGTGTGCAAATTGGAAATGGAGATGACGTTTGCTAGTTGGGCGTTGAAAATGGATGTTGAGGGAGCTTCGTTGGCGGTAGTTGTCGAATCAGACAATATTGTATGGTAAATTCATGTATGTATTGACGTCTCTAAGGAAGGAAAAGTGGAAGGTTGCCAGAACCCGAGATATGTGTACACAACCGTTGCCATAGCAACGACCAGAGCCATCTGAGAGTAGTACTGGTTGGGAGCGCCGCCTCCTGAGGAGTCCTTTGAAGAGCTGACGTTATGAGCAAGATTAGCTTGGGTCCAAACTTCGAGCGACGACTGAAGCAACTTACGCGGAACATCCAGCAGAATGAAGTTTCTCGCACCGTATCCATACAGTGTCTGCAGCTCTCTGCTGTACGTTGTCATAACCTGTGAGATCAACGCGGTCCCATAAGCAGTAGTATTGGTGTGCGAATTTCCGATATCGTTAACACCGAGCCAGACACCAAACGTTGAGTCGGTAGTCGTCCAGTCTGCGATGGCTGGTTCAGCACCAACATATTGTTCGAAGAGGTCGACCTGAGCGCTGAAGTCCGGCACCTTCGTAGAGTACGAATGGACGAGAGTTGAATTGGTTGTAGTACCACCATAGGTAGAGTTGTAACATAATGTCTCACTCGTATTGTAGGTACCAGCCAGATGATTGGTCCAATTGTAGCCACTGTCTGATGTGAAGCCTGGCCATGCCGGGTTGCCAATTGGATTGGCAATGAATGGGAATGTAGGTGTGAAGTCTGTGCTCGTCGTTGAATAGGAATCGCCATGCGAGACGTAAGTTTGTTGGGTATTATTGGGGAGGACTTGGAAGGTATGGTTTTGGAAATGGAAGCCGGTGTAAACGTACAAACGAAAGAAGTTCGTTGCGGCATTTGCACCTGTAACTACGGCAAGTTCTAGAACAACTGCTGTCAACACCATGTTTGTGGGAAAAGTCTAGATATATTAAAGAAGATGTTCTCGTACGGTTGGATTTAGCTTTGAAAAGTGAAGTGCCGAAAGGAACCTTTATCAATCAGCTTTTATCCCCCAGGGCCAACACAATCGCCCATATAGGTATACTGCAAGTCAAAATATGAGAGCCAGCTGGTCAGAATGTTCGCGACACTTATTATTATTTCTTTCAGGCAAATCGATTTTATATTGTATGAAATTCTGCCGGGTAAATAGGTTTGTTTATTCCCCACAATTGAATTTGGATGAATCGAATATCTGAAAGGAGCAATGCCGGGTAAATTGACTGCCAAAAAGGGAAGTCTGCGGTCCCGGCAAAACCTGAACTTCCCATCTGCCCAGCCAACATCGAGCAATGACGATGCGATGCAAATCCATGACTTTCTATTCCACATGGCGCACGGCACTTGTGGTAGATGTCAATGAGCCTCATCCTCTGATGCGAGATGTCGAAGTTGGCACGTGATTATCCGTCACGGCAAACACAGGGAAAAAGGTAATGCAGAGCTCCTGAACCATCGAAATGAGATTGAAGTCACAGGTTGCGATACCTCTCGGAGCTTGCATGTTGCTTCGAATCATCGCACCTCTCTTAATCGAAGAGAATATTCATTGAATCATGGCTTTCCTTGATTCAAACTCCTTTCTGGAGGAGGTATAAAATCGCAGCGCAATTTCACACTTACAACTTTTCCCATCATCTCAAAGATATCTTGAAAAGCAAGAAAGAGGCTGCTTTGCTGAAATAAATAACACTAAAATCCACAACTAAAACAGATACACAGTTATGGCCGAACAAGTAACCACTTGGGTCAGTTCAACACTTTCTACAAACCCTGTATTTTCCATCGCTCAGTTCCCCGTCCACCTCCGAGGTGGTAGCGATTCGGAAAGCAACGACGGTGGCTCGGATTCAGGATCTGAAACCGAAGATCCGAATGACGCTGCTGGGTATGAAGGCGATGATGAACTTTCGGATGAAGAGGAAAACTATGAGAGCGATTATTCCTATCTAGACTCGGATAATTCGGGAAACTCTTCTGACTGACGAATCAGCGGTGCGAGAGGGTAGGAATGCAAGAGCGTAGATGTTGGTACAGTCCTTTGAACGTGTAACCACAAGAGCCTCTATAGAAAATGCGGGTGGTTTCGCAAAGTAGGAACTCTGTTTCCAAGTTCCATTCTTCATGGTGACTGGTGGGTCTCTGGACATGTTTCTCGAAGCTGCGTTTATAGAGCTGGTGGCAAGTTTGCTTCGAGAAATTGACGACTCTTCTTTTCCGCCCACTTGATGAGACAAACCAGAGACGAGATGACCGCACAGCAGTCTCTCACGTCAAGTGTCGAGCCGAGAGGAATCTGACCGAGAAGCTTCTGTCGAGATCTCAGCATGGAGTCCAAGATGATGCGATAGGGGGTCCACAACTTACTCTTATCGGATATCCTCCCTCTAGAGGATGTTCGAGGTGCATGAACAAGACATACCAATTCGGACCCTTGACAGATATCAAGAACTGAGCCATCATATTGTCCACTTTGACTCGCTTTTCGAATAGCTCGGCCGCCCGCTCCAAGCCTGCAGATCCCCATGTAGCCAACGGTACCAACGATTCTTCGGTTGAGAGGCTCTTGGCGACTTTGATCGAGATCAATGGTAGGTAGTGGCGAGTACGAGATTCATCGGTCTGATTGATACTTCGTCCAAAGGGTACCGAAGCTTCCAGAAATGACATGATTCTCCCCTCCAACTTTTGTTCGGGGCTCAAGTAGAGACAATAATCAACCTTGTTTGGTATTTCAGCTGCATTGATACTTTGAAGCAAGCCTGGTGGCGATATTTTAGAGGATGAGCTAATGTGAGGTCAATGAAAAGTAAAATCAAACAGAAAATGAAGAATAACGTACACACTCTCTAACTTCACGCTGTCTCTCACACCAGACAGCTTTATGGCTTTACTGAGAACGCGCAGCACGACCTCATGTTTCAACACAGCTTCAGACTTGTTGGAGACCTCGCAGTCCTGTGAGGCGTCGACGATTTGGCACACCTTCTCTATGGGGTATTCGATCCCGATGCCTTTATATTGGCTCTCGCCAAATAATCTGGAGTCTCCTTTGTCGGCCCAGTGAATGTAAGGGCCAACTTGTTCCTAGGAGTTTAGTCAGCATCATGAAACGAAAGGAGGAACGCGACGTACCTGCGACTCTCGAGGGAAAATGTGACTGCTGCGAGCTACCTGAAGCTTTCCGTAAAGGTCCTGGAGCAATGGAGGCATATTGGATTTGCCAATCTGAGTGAATATGGTCTTGGGAACGGCATATCGTAAGTCATGCACGTTGTCCACCGAATTCAATTTCCTGTCAATAATTCCTGCAGCCAACGGGGCCTGTGCAATATCGAGATTCTGAAGAAAGCGATCGAGAATCTCGTTTCCTGTTGCCTTTCCATCATGTGCGTCTTGGGCGTTTCCTTCTGAGAAAGCAGGTGCTTGTAGAGCAGGTTGAGTCAAAGGAGGTTCCAGCGCATCGATTGGCGGGGTAATTTGAGGGGTAGGGGGCAGCGCTGGCATTTCGGCCATGCTGTGCGAAGAGCTTGAGCTCAAGATACAGCTTTGCCAACTTTGAGCTGGGCAGCGACTTGAAAACGAGATACCAATATCGTGATAGTGCTGTGATGCCAAGAAAAGTATGGAGGGGGTTGGCCGCCACGCCACGACGCGTGCGATTCGCGAAGCGCGTCAAGCCGTGTTGCACCACGGCTTCCTCTTGTTATTTTGAAATCGCAAAAAGATTTTCATTGCAAACCAAGTCAATGTAAAAATATGAACAAGTGAAGGATTTCCCTCAAAATTCAGCAGAATGAAATCTGGAGGGCTTTCATCGGCCAACAAGGGGAAGCGTCCTAGAAAGCGTAATCAGGTGGTGTGTGAAGTGCTCGCGGAGGCGTATTTGCCCTCATCCTGATATCTGATGAAATGGAAGTAGCACAAAATCTATGCAGAAGTTGCTGCATATTGGTGCGCCCCGCGTTTTCCTAAAGGGAGGATCAGAAATCAATCCCTAGATTAGGGGTTATAGTGAAACTATTGAATATCTATTTTCCATCTGTTTTCAGACAATTCTCAAATGAGCCAATCTTCATCCCTTTAGTCGTCCCAGGAATGCTCTTGCTTCGGCTTAAGATATGCGTCACACACGATAGACTCGCTTAGCGAGAATATAAGGAAGGCCCTGAAGAATCTTCGACCAAATTCTCCTTTAATCAACATCTCTCCGTCACAAACCGCAAATCCTCGTCCTAACCGACCCTGTTAATCGCTCTCAGCGCCTCTAATCAGCTGCCTAGACCCTCCCCGACATGACGTCTCTAGCTACACCTATGCCGAAGCACTCGGCCACTGCCGAGATGTTTCTTCTATCCCCAATGACACCAGGTGGCCCGCCTCCCATGACTCACGAAAAGCGCATAATCACGCCATTGAGCGAAGAGTCGTCCCCGAAGAGAATCGCCGTCGTCACTCCTCCTGGCGCCGTAAAGTCTTCGCAGAATAGCGTCCGGCGGTCGATGTTTCCGAATCCTCTCGGATGGCCTGCTTTGGCTACCCAAGTTCGAATTGGTAAGCATCTAACAGTCCCTTGCATCGAGAAATAATAAATTTAATGATTAACATTTCTAGATGCAAGACTATCCCTTCTCTCAAATCCGCCCTTCCAGGGCTCGTCGGCGCAACCTCAGCAATCGTCACTACCTCTACGCCACATCATTTTGCCATTTGACCTTCGAGTCGACCCAGACGCCTTCTACAAGCCCGAAAACAGAGACATGCTGGCAAGTATATTTCCGGAAAACTACGGTCTATCGATGGATGGTATGTTTCTACACTTCCTCCAGAAAAAGATGCCGCCAAAGCCTTGGCCAAAAACAATCGCGGGCCTTCCACCCTACTTCGCGCCAGAGGTTGGCTCGCAGTACACGCCCAGACCCTTCGGAACACCTGCCAACTGGAAGAATGGCTCTATTGCTGAAGAGAGAAACGGTCGGGACATGGAAGATTGGGAACCTCTCTTTGACATCATCAAGAACCATTTTCAGGACCTGGGGATTTCGATTACCGAGGTCATGTACTGGGGTAATTACGTTATCATCGTACTGGAGCACCGCAATATCGATGTCGCCAAGCTGCCACAGAAGGCGGCGAACATCGCATGCACGTACTTGTATGATGATGAGATGGGAAGACTCTCAATACCTCGAGCTAGCCGTCTCACAGACCCAACGCCAGGAAACCCCGATGACAGCGAGTACAACACTTTGCAGCCTGGACTGAGGGTAACGTCGGCCTACTTGCCAAGCAAGCCTGGCATGTTTCTGTCAACGACAGCCGGAGTGCTAGTGAAGGATGGAGCCGATAATGAATTCATGACCGCCGCTTCCCATGGATTCCCGGACGAATGCGAACGTACAGTTATCCACCCACTACCTGCGGGTGGCCGTCACATCGGCGAACTCATCATGGAAGTGACGCATACGGACATCGCACTCGTGAAATTACAAGACACGGAAAAGTTCTCTAATGTTACATTCCAGAGCGACAACATATCAGAGTCCATCCAGCTCAAAAAACTGGCCAGCATAAAGGATCGCCGAACTGGGGACTATGTTTTCTTGGACTCGCCCGACACGGGCTGTCTAGAGGGGAGCTTTATGAGTACCTCATTCCAACGAGTCCCTAGTGATGACCATAGTTCACCGGAACAACAGTGGGTCTTTACAAGCTGGCTCTACATGGGACAAGACTCAGCAAGTGCCCTTCCTGATGGAATGTGTGGAAGCGCCATTTGGACTGAGGACGGAGATGTTCTTGGCTTTTTTAGATACGCTCCGAAAGAAGGGGTGATGAGGGATTGGTGCTCGGGGATTGCGGCTGACGAGCTCATCAAGCGAGGCTTCTCGCTTGTCAATACTATCCCCCCTGAACAAATGTAACTTAGTGGGTCCTGATGATTCGGGCGCGATGGTCTTCAACGTCAAGAAGGAATGGGTTGGCATGGTTATCGGAATGGGTTGGCGTGGTTATCGGAATGAATTGGCGTGGTTATCGGAATGGGCTGGCATGGTTATCGGAATGAGTTGGCGTGGTTATCGGAATGAGTTGGCGTGGTTATCGGAATGGGTTGGCATGGTTATCGGAATGCTGTCCTTGAGTAACCTCGGATTTATTACTTCCGCCGAAGAGCTCATTAAAGATATCAAGGAGAAGACTGGTGGCATGATTGCTCTTGCTTAGAACTTGGCTGTACAACAATTACTGTTTCATAGAACTTCATAAGTCAATATCATAAAAACATTGCATGTAGAAGCATGCCTTACGAGGTATAAATGTGAAGGGATAGAGGAGCACATTTTGCATTGGGCTAAGTCGTGAGTACTTGCGGATAAACTCGGAATCGAGGATCTGTCTATTAGATGCGCCGAGCAGTTCGCATACTGCATGGACGATGGAAAGTGGCTTCCGGAAATAGAGTGGGTTGCGTACGTGTACCAAAACACCCTCGAGTCTTCGACGTGCGATCTGCAGTGGTAAGGTCTATGATGGAGTACTTCTTTCAGCCTAACTTCAAAATGGTACACTGAGAATTCCTTAGTGGCTGCGAACTGGCATTTTTCAAGGACGTTATGGGGTCAATCAGGGCTCATATTGCTTTGAGCGCGGACGCTTGTGTCTTCAAAGAGTGGTGCACAGTTCACCAAAGCCAGGGATGAAGAATGATGCAGGCGGCCTTCCTTTGGAGAACCTCCATTGCTTGCTGCTTCGGTACTTTGAAGGAATAGCTCTCAACTCTCGACATTCGAGAACGGAACACTTCTACTCGCTCTTCAATGATACTGCATACTATTGAGGGCCGTTCTCGGAAGGACGCCTTAACAATGAATGTGAAAGTGAAAGTGACTGCTTGGCCAAACTCGGTCCAAACTTCAGCATGTCAAAATTCCACACAATAAAACAGCTGCAGTGGCTAAGGGAACAGGGGTATAAGTTTGACTGAATTGCTCTTTTATCCACTCCGTCTAGTCAGTCCAGAACTATCCGTTTTCTTCCCTCAGTCTCTTCCCTCATCGTCGAAGAAAATTCATGTGAATAAGAAAAACTAAGAAAATGCACTTATTGCTTGGAACAAACCGAGATATTATAGCTCCCACAGCAACGGTGTCTTCCACGTCACTTTATGCTCAACTACTTCAAGCTTTTTCTGCAAACAACGCGCAAGGTCGATTTTCGCGAGCCTCTAAACCTTGAATTTTACTAGTTGCATCCAGATAAGAGAAAGTATTCTCATTACAGCCATTGGTCAGGTACTAATCTTCCTATTTAGATCCCTCGAAATTGAAAACCAATCTTCTCACTTCGCCAAATCGATAAGTCGAGATACAAGCCACCCTGGCAACTTTCTCCTTACAATATCATCGAATTCCGTACAAGTCCTTTTTTCATCGCCGTCATGGCCTCTTCTGCGACGCCAACCGACATGTCCGTGGAGGTCAAAAAGCCGCTCAGCGAGTAAGTCAACTCCTGAAATGAAACATACAGCGAGTCGACAATGTTAATATATCTCTGCTAGCTATCTTAACTCTCCTAACATGGTTACGCTCTACATAGGACAAAATCGCAAGCCCTTCTTCTTACAGAGGAGCTTCTGTGTGACCGCGTCGACTACTTTAGGGCTGTCTTCAAGGGTGGCTTCAAGGAGGGCCGGGAGAAGCAAATCAAGCAGCCAGGAGACGACCATATACCCTTCGCAGAGCTGGTCAACTGGGTTTACGGTCAAAAGGTAGCAGGCAAGAGGTTGGAGTGCAAGATGGCAAACACTAGGGATGATGAGGGCCATATCCTTCCACTATGTGCTGTCTGGGTTCTTGCCGACAAGTACTGTATGGTAGACTTAGAAGGGAAGTGTGTAGAGGTACTCCAAAGCTGTTTCAAGACTACGAACTGGACTCTCGACGAGGATGAGTTGGCATACGTCTGCCAAAACACCCAGGAAACCTCTATGCTAAGAATCTGGGCCGCCAATGTAGCCGCTATTTCTTCCACGCCAATATACGAGAGGAGAAAGTTCAATCTTGGGACGATTTTGGAGGATTCTTAACTTGAAACACGACCTCTATAAGAAGGATTGGAAAGCTGCAATCAGAAACCACTTGAGTGGGGTTGGTTTCACCGAATGTGACTTTCCAACCTGTCGATAGCACAACAAATACGAATTCGAATTCGTCTTCGAATCGGATGATTAGAGCATGGCAGGGCACGTCGCGTCAATAACACATTAACATGAATTAAGGGAATACTGAGATGGCTGTGGTAGGCAGAACCGGTGCTGTTCGCTGCTTTGGGATAAAACGTTTGGGGGAATTGATTTGGCAAATTCAGCAATACTAATAGTGGATTTTACCAGGGATCTTTTGCTTCTAGCTAGTTGCGCCAGGAATTGAAGCTTAAGAGTTCCGAGCTGAATCGCTCTGACTGCTGAAGGCTTTGAGATATCCTTCCAGCGAAGCGTTTGGTGACGTACATTATTCCCCCTTGATTGAAAATATTTCATTGGTTTTGGTTCAATGATCGAATTTGGGGAATTGTCCCGGTCATGGGAAAAGTTTAAATATGGCTTGGACTTTTGGCCTTCGAAGTGCTCTAGTCAGAGCCCGGTCGCCCATGCAAAGTCATGAAACCTTTGGTAGACCCAACCCTTCCCAGCGTATGTGCTGCCAAAAAAATTAATTCAATCAAACTAGACACAAAAAGTTGGCTGTGAACAATCTATCAAGCTCCTTCCTCATTTGCACTCAACCCCTTTTCCATGCCTGCGCTAACAAGCGAGCCAATCTTCGACATCCTCTTGATCGCACTCACTCTTTCTCAAAACATCCGTATCCAACAACCTCAACAAACACGTCGAAGATTCTGAGAACGTCAACCAGACGCCTGGCTCTTCACGATCTACCAAGTAAGGAATCTCTCCATGCCTGCATATCACTGCACAGTAGCTGATCAGTTTTCAGGAAGATCGCGTTCACTTTACATCACTTTCCATGACTTTCCACAGCTCGGCTTCCCCTTCCGAACGAAACCTCCATCATATCACCTCCAAGAAAATCCCAGCAGAGTCAAACAATCATGTCCTCTACATCTCAGCCGCCAGCCAAGAAGCGTCGCGTCAATGAGTACGATCCTCGCTCCCGGCTGGACTCTAAAGCATTGTTTCAATAGCTGACATAACAATGATTCCGAATGCGGGATGTGACATGTTATACGTTTGACTCCTCTCAAGCTGAAATCCAAGGCAAAAGTAGCAACTACTCCTTCTGCAATAGGACCTCGATGTGAGGGGCACTGGCAGAAAGAGTAGAAAGGTAATTATTTCGCGGGCAGGATCCAGTTACAATTAATAAGTGTAAAGGTAGTAAATTAAGTATAGTCCGCGTCATAGCCTCGTGATGCAGTTTCAGGTCGGTAGAGTATTCCTTAATTGGACACTTTCGATGCTTCTGATGGACTTCGGCGCGCCAGTGCCAGTCAAATCCATATGTGCTTACTGCGTAAAAACCTTTATCCATCAGCAGCCGGACAGGGGGATTTTGGCGGTCAAAGAAGGATTAGCAACTCCTATTTTGACTTGGGCAGTGCATAAAAAGGCCAATAGTAGCAAAAGGAGCCTCTCCAGGTGAAGAGACCTGCACGTGGTCTTTGAGATATTATAGTCTCAGCAGTATAGAAATCGTCCAGTAGTTTCGAGACAGATGTTTGAAGATCTAGGTTGCTGACCACCCTATATGTCTCAAGCATCTCTAGGAAATTGCTAAAATGCTTGAATTCATTCGTTGATACTCTTTCTCGGGCCGATAGTTTCAAGAAACGAAGCATCTCGTTTCCAGAAATTGCTCTCAGGGGCGTTTGTGCAGTCCTGTGCTCTGCCTCCAAGAGGGAAATCTTAGCATGAGCAGCACTAAGCTGCCCTTGTAAGTTGCAAATTTGCGCCTCAAGGCGAATGTCCGTCATAGTGAAATGGATTCCCAGGAAAAGCAGATACGGGACGAGTCGATGATATGTTGAGAGCGTCATTTGTCGAAACAGGCACACGTAAGATGTTGAATTCTAGCGTCCTTAGGCCGAAACAGAGGTGAAGGTATTCCGAGCTGCCACCTCAAGCATCAAGTTTCGGCCTTAAACCACAGCTTTCAGTGGGAGGAAGATCATATCCCGAAATTTAAACAATCAATTAACCAATTTACGCCCAAAACAGGAGTTTCATAATACTAGAGAACACTAAACTAGACCCTATAGGCTGCGGGGGCCGGCACAATAGTTTCGGGGGATAATAAATGAGCTCGCTCCATCACAGTATTAAATTGTAGTACGTTGCGCTGCAACCTTAGGATCCTAGGTCTCCTACTATGCCTCCTCCTCCTCCTGGCCAGGGCATAGGCTATTAGCCCTACCCTCAGTACCAGACGTCACATAGAGTTAAGGATATTGAGACCATAGCAATATTGATTAACGGCTTGCCTTGGATACTCTCTGGGTTCTGTTAACGAATGAAGAGCTCACTCAATTTTTATAGGGTGACGAAGATGAGTTGCAAATATATATAATTAATTGGGTGGTAAAAAATTGGCCCTTGAGATAGAGCTCTCGCTTTATCGGACCGCTAGGGAGGTGAAAAAAGGAGAGCTAACAATGAATGAGCGAAAATAGGGTGATCATGCATGATCCGACCTGAGCCGAAGCCTGAGCCGTTGGGTGAGCATTCCTGAGCGGCGGCCTAAGCACAGGCTAAGTAATCCTGAGCATGCGTTAAAGAGCTATTTTAGCATTCGGAGCGCCCGGAGGGACTCGTTTTGGTTCCCTTAAGGCACAGTCACACTTTCCTCGCCTTGTCTCTATGCGGGTCCTATTTTGGCTCCGACCGGGATTTCCGAGGTCATTTTTGAATCCTGCTTAAATAGTTAATCGCACTTGAGTTTCTATCACGCTTAAAGCCTTCTATCCACACTTGAAGTCTTCTAGGAGGCTTCTATCGCCGTTCCGGCTCTCTTACGACGCCGCAGCTGCGCCCCGCATCGTAAAAGAACGGCCGACGTCGTTATTAGAGGATTAGCTCCTTGATTTGGATAAACATATCACCGAGACCGAAGCTTCTCTCCTCCGTGGATTTTCTGTCGCTTCGCTCGAGCAATATAAAGGTTTGGAGACCAAGCTTGAGAGTTCGGTTAGGTCCTTGCGTCCAGCTCCCCAGTCGTATCTCGTATCTTGGAGCAGTTGTTACCTTTCCACATTTGGGCAGCAATACCAACCACCAACCCCGCAATGACTGGTGGTTGTTGATACTATATTACTAATCATGCACCCAGATCACCAGACAGGCATGCTTGTTTCAATTCCTGACGCTCTACAGTCAAACCTCTCTATAAGGATACCTCCGGAACGGGAAAACTATCCTTATATAGGGGTATCCTTATATGAAGGTCCCGTGACCTCAGAATCGCATATAGATTATCTATTCTAGACTAGTCTACTGGCCTAAAGAACCCATCTAGTGTAGTCTAAGTCGTTGTTTCTACCTTCTTGAGCTTCATTCTCCTGAATATTGCATCAAGAGCTTGTATACCACTAGTAGTCCCATTCTCTTGTTGTAACTCCCATAATCTCACTGCCTCTAAGTGCTTTAAAGCTTCAACTGTAGAGATCTTTGATTCCTCAATATCACTCTCATCTTCTGTATCCTCTTCCCCTTCCTTATTTGCACTATATCGCTCTACTATTGAGACAAATATATCTCTATCTTGATTATTAATCAGCTCACAATCAGATTCAATAAAGTCATTAATTGAGAGAGGGTGTTTATATCAAGAAGGGCTGCTATTTGCTCTTGCAAATCAGCTTGATCAGCAAGTACTTCATTAAAAATCTCTACTTCAATAGTATCATCGCCTTGCTTGATCACTGTCGACTTCTACCAGCACTATTGTATCGTTGTTTCTAATACCTCGCTCTAGGCTGTACGCATCTATTGTATAGCTTTAAGAAGGTTAATAGTCTTGTGTAGGTTCTTTTTTGCCTTATACTAATATAGTATATAATCAATCCATTTCCGATGATATTTGCACTTGAAGCTTGTGATAATTCCTTGGTCTATTAGTTACCAGAAAGACGTAGTATTCGCAGGGAGCCAAGCGCATCGTATATATGAAAGACCTTCTAATCCTCCAACTAATCGTATACTAAGCTCATGGCCAGAGAAGTTGTCTATCAACAGCGAAACCTTCCTTCTTTGACCTCGCATCTTATTGTTCAACTATTGTAGATATTCCTCGCAAATTATACCTGTTATCTACTTCGATTTATCGTACTAGTACTTGATTCAGAGAAGTGTTCGATTGATATTCTTAAGGTACTAAGGGTTCTTCGATTTACTAACAATCCATAGCTCAATATCATCTGTACTAGTCATATTACTAGTCAAAGCAATAGTGATTCGGTCCTTGCTTTTCTTTCCTCCACTAGACGCTTTAGTTGCAAGAGAGCGGTCAGGAGACATCTTCCAAAACAAGCCTGATATATCTATATTAAGTATATCTTCGGGCGCGTAAGTATGGCTAGCTCGCGCAAATTGTCCATTTGCTTGATATTATCGGGGTCATCGATTGTGGCAGATCCTGCTTCGCTATGAGGTATGTACTCCTTGATCTTAAACCTCCCCTTAAAGCCTTGCAGCTATCCATTCGACTACTTTGGCTCTTTGAGATGCTCGTATTGTAGTAGCTTCGCCTATATCTTTGAGGCTTGGATTTTGAGAATATCTCCTGTGATGACAGCATCAGTTTCCTGTATGCGCTACTGCCATTCAAACAATGCAGCCTCGAGATCTGGCCAGTCTCCTGCAGACTCTCTACTACTCTGCAAGAGCTTCTTGTCTTTCTTGCTGTCAAGAGAGTCGAGATGATTATAGGTCTTACTAAGAACCCTTGATATTATGTCTTGTGTAAGCTCATGACCAGTCTCCTTCTTGAACAATTCAGTAAGGTCTTTTTGGTGCGCAGGAGGGTGTGTTTGATTGCGCTTTCGAATTAACAGACGATCAGCATTAGTAAGAGCTCTGCGACGCTTTTTGTCGTCCATATTCAAGGTGGCAGATAAAATAATAAGGATTTTAAAGGTTTATTAAGGTAGGAAATCAAGGTTTGGGAGCCTTGATTCGTAAGGATATCCTTATACAGGGTTATCCTTACCGCCCGGGCAAAAATCAGCCCGCTTTATAGTCAGGTATCCTTATCTACAGGATCCTTATAGACAGGTTTGACTGTACTCCAATCATTTACCGCCAACACATTAGCGCAATCAAGGCAGTGTTCACAAGTCCCAAGCTCATATTCTATAAGAGTTGCGCGAACTTACTGCTCCTAGTCACGTTGCAGTCACTACTACGGCCCTTTATCCATGGGACATTTACTTCGTGTTCCTCATTTTACAACACCCGCTGCCTGTCTTCTTTGGTCATGGACCAACCATTGGCACGAAGGAAACGAAAACGGGCAAATGGAGCGGACATAACCAACAACGGCTCAAGCATGCTCACAAATTCCCCAAAACAACGGTCAAAACACTCAGAAACTGGCACCAGACAGGCGGTCGATAGCGTCTGCGAGAGATGCGCAACAATTGACATTGATACTGCCTTGTCAAAAAAGAGCCCTACTTTCCGTGGTCAATTGGTCAAGAAACTGGGCCGAAATCCGAAGTGGAATATCGATTCCTGCTCTCTGTGTCGCTGGCTAGCGACCGCAGAAATTTTCGCCGGTGGATCTCACGAATTGCGATTTTATTCTAGCAACAAGTTGCAGATGGGTTGGCAATCAGTCGACATAAATATGCTGGGTCTCGATCCAAAGGGTCCTTTCCTTGTTCCTCACCAGAAAGACGCAGCCGTTGTTCGCAGGCTAAAATCGAGCTTCATCAACTTCGAATTACTAAGAAGCTGGTTGCGTTTATGTAACGAGATGCATACCAAATCCTGTGCTGTCAAGAAATCTCCTTCGGTGCCTTTCATGAAATTGATTGACTGCAATACTAGTAATATTGTTCCAGCGACACATCACCCGTATGTGACATTAAGCTACCGATGGGGACCAAGTTCAGGACCGACCGAGTATTTAGAGTCATTGCCGAAAGAGTTACCATCTACTATTCGGGATTCCATCACTGTTACACGGAAGCTTGGTTTTCGCTATCTCTGGATCGATCGATACTGCATCAATCAACTCATTCCAGATGAGGTCTCTGCACAGGTACGCAAAATGGACCTCATTTATCAGAACTCTGAGATTACAATTGTGGCACTGGGAAAAGACCCGACGTATGGACTGCCTGGAGCGGGGGAACGACCACGAATCGCTCAGGGCTATGCACAAGTTGGAAGACACCTCCTGGTCTCATCACTCATGGATCCACGATACCATATTGAGGGCTCTACGTGGATGGATAGAGGTTGGACATACCAAGAAGCACTGTTGTCTAGAAGGCGGCTGGTCTTCACGGACGAGCAAGTGTACTACGAATGCTACGGCATGCACTGCTGCGAGGCGCTTGACTTCCCTTTACGCAGCATGCACACTAAATCTCTTCAGATGTTTAAGAAGCCCTTTTGCGCTGGTAATAACATCGGGCAGTTCCCGAGAGGAGTTGGCAGTAGCCCGTGGGAGATTCTCAGCCGCATTGAAGAGTACTCAACGAAGTTCCTTACGAACCCGTCCGATATTCTCAATGGTATCCTTGGCATCCTACGAGCTTATGAACAAAGCATCCATGGAGTTCGTCACCTCTTTGGTGTGCCAATCTTGCCTCAACCTGTAGGGATGAAACGTCAAATTGATAGAAAAGGAGAATCTTCTCTTTGGAATTCTCCAATTGGTTTTGCCTTGGGCCTCTGTTGGGATCTAAAAGATCGGAATATATGGGAGCCACCCTGGAGACGAAACCCTGCACCATCCCACAGACGTCCGGGCTTCCCAAGTTGGTCCTGGACTGGTTGGTTTGGTCTCGTCAACTGGGAACATACTGATAAGGACACGGTTTGGATCGATGCAGGATTCCAAGTGAAATTTGAACTGTGTGACGGCCAAGTCATGGAATGGCCTACTTTTCATGCATCCTATAATAAACTCAGCGACTGCACGGCTATATCTCAATATATCATCATTTCTGCTTGGACGACACGTGTAAAATTTCTGGAATATACACAATTGGATAGACGCGATGCGAATAGAATTTTTTGCCGAGCCAGAGTTGAACTAGAAGATGGGGGCCATCTTCTTTGGGAGTTTCCTGCGACGACGAAGGAAAAGTTTTCACCTGATAAGGAGTATCTGGGGATCCATTTAGTTGATCACGAGCCGAATTTGCACAGCAAGCGAATTCTTTTTCGTGGCCCTGCGCTTTTGGTTGTCTCTAAGGTGGAGGATAGGATGGAACGGGTTGGATTTGGCTGGGTCACTCATTCAAATTATAAAATGTATAGTGCGGATGGTGTTTGGGAACACGCCGAAAACCGCGGGACGCCCGTCTGGTCACGGAACCGTCCACAAATAGTGAAGGCGTGGCAGGAAATTCGCCTTGGATAGTAACGTCTATCCCTGCGTGCCGAAAAACCCT
This sequence comes from Gamarada debralockiae, assembly GCA_002803225.1. Taxonomy (NCBI): domain Eukaryota; kingdom Fungi; phylum Ascomycota; class Leotiomycetes; order Helotiales; family Hyphodiscaceae; genus Gamarada; species Gamarada debralockiae. Next base: position 107,220 of record NXFV01002039.1, on the reverse strand, counting down.
GTGTGCCGAAAAGCCCACATGGTTTAGGGGTCTTAAATCTCCACCGCGTAAATATATAAAGTTATAATTAGTCTGCTATTGTTCTTTAGCCATTTCTCTATAAGGGGCTTGACTTACAGTCAGAAAAATACTATAGTTTGGCTATACTATCAATCGTCCTGTTGATAGCGTTAAAAGCTGCTATAGCTATTACCCCCTGCTCTATTATAGCTATTGATATATCCCCAAAATTCGGGGCTATAGTATAGATCTTCTATTAAGTTTAAATATAGCTCTAAGGTTTAAAGACATAGAGCACAAGGAAACTTGCCTGCCGGATTAATCCGGACAAAAGGGGAGGTATATAAAATGCCAAGGATCTTAATAAGCGAGGAAGGATTTATCGCCCTTGCTTAATTTTGTATTTACCAGCCACACTAGTCGTATTTTACTGCGCATTATATAGATGTCACGTGAGAGTATGGCGTTATTCTAGAAGGTTCTATAATCAGCCACGTACTTATCTGCTTTTGCACAGAGCTGCTACTCAATCGTTCTAATCCCTATCCCCATCTCTATATCCGTAATAAGGTAATGCTTTATGAGTGACCCCGAAAGGATAACTATGGCTATATTCTGGCCTCCTTGATATATTACCCACTTTTACGTTTGTGCAGCCGCGTGCCTACATACTAATGTACAGGTTCCTTACCTCACCACTAGAATGGCCCTAGTGACAGAAAAACGATGCATAGCTCGCTCGAAATAGTATAAACAGCCGCTATGATCTTCTGTAGCTGGTCTGGCGCCGCTCGTAGCGATGATGCACAAACCACACCATGCTGCGAGGCTGTCGTTCAGCTGAGCCGTACGAGTACAACCTCGACTGAACCTGTACTCCTAACTCAACAAATACATGTAGATCGATCCTACGAGAACTATTTATCCACAATCTTTAGTTCAGAGATTCTATCAGATCCTATCTAAATAATGCGCCTACTACAATACAACAACAATGGCGAGTTCAGCCTAACGCAGTTCCTCGACAACATCCCCCGATATACTATACTCTCACATACATAGGGACCGGAGGAGGTCACCTTCAAGGACATAATAGAGGGGAAGGGAACGAGCAAGACGGGTTTTAACAAGGTCCGATTCTGCGGAGAACAGGCTAGACGCGATAGCTTATAGTACTTCTAGGTAGACACTTGCTGTATCGACAAGTCAAGCAGCACTGAGCTTCAGGAGGCTATCAACTCAATGTTTCGCTAGTACTAGATTACGGCCAAATGTTACGTTTATCTATCGGATATTTAGGCAAGGAAGCGGAAAGCCAGCGATCGGTTCTCCGAGTATACTTAGGAATCAGCTTTTCGGGGAAGCAGATGGTTTACACGCGGTTAGACCCTTCAAGAGCTTCTTGCCCCGGATTTAGTGGAATTCTTCTCCCGAGAAGACGAGCGGCTCGGTGATAAGAGAGCTTTAGAGCGACAAATCCACGAGATAACGAAAATTCCTATCACGGCGCTTCGAGGAACCCCTCTATCTCAGTTCGACGTCGATAACCGATTTTTGTGGGGAGAGAATCGTCAGACTACGCGCGAAGAAGACAAGGTATACTCGCTATTTAGTATTTTTGATATCCAGATCCCTCTCCTCTACGGCGAGAGGGGAGAGAAAGCGTTAGAGCGGCTCCGAGAGGAGATTAACAAACCTTTAAAGGACAAAGCGTTTAAACGGCTCTGCGAGGAAGGAGACATATCTTTAAAGGGTAAGTTCCAAATATTTGATATTACACCTTATCTTATAGAGTAATCAAAAGGAGCGCTAATCCCTTAACCTAGACCTCGACCGTCTTCTATCCGCTGTAGGGGCGGCGTTCAATTCATTCGACCGCCAACAAGATCGTACCTGCCTTCCCGATACCCGAGTTGACCTGCTACAAGAGATATGCGACTGGGCTGATAGAGAAGATAGGCGGTACATATTCTGGCTCAAAGGCTTAGCCGGCACCGGGAAATCAACAATTGCACGGACTATTGCCCAGAGATACTATAAGAAAGAGCGCCTTGGGACTAGCTTCTTTTTCTCAAAAGGTGGCGGAGATATGAGCTATGCCGGCAAGTTTTTTACAAGTATTGCCGTGCAGCTCGCAAACAACATACTGTCTCTTCGATACTACATTTGTGATGCTATTTCCAACCGCAAAGATATTACAAGCCAGTCCTTCTATAACTAGTGGAGCCAGCTTGTCCTATTCCTATTATCAAAGCTTAGTAGCGGCTCGTCTTCGTCCTCTTACGTGTTAGTAATCGATGCGCTGGATGAGTGCGACAAAGATGAGTATATTCGGATGATTTTATAACTCTTAGCTGAAGCTCGATCACTAAAGACAGTACGACTTCGAGTCTTTTTAACAAGTAGACCTGAAATCCCAATACGATATAGCTTTTCCCAAATCCCTGACACCCAACACCAGGACTTTGTACTTCATAACGTACTACCTACGATTATTAACCATGATATCTCTCTATTCCTAGAATACAATCTAGGGACAATTAGGCAGGAGTGGAGTCTTAGAGCAAACTGGCCAGGCGAAATGGTTCTAAGACAGCTGGTATATAAATCAAGTGGCTTGTTTATCTGGGCTGCTACTGCTTGTCGATTTATAAACGAAGGCCAAGAGTTTGCTAAAGACAGGCTTGATGAGATTCTTAAGGGCACTGGCTTCGAAGGTACGCCGGAGCAACATCTCGACCAAATATATCTTACTATACTCCAAAGCTCTATACCTAATAGTTTTAGACCACCGGAGAAAGTACAGTTATATACAAGACAACGAAGAATTCTCGGAAGCATTATTATCTTATTATCCCTGCTTCCGGCTGCCTCGCTAGCAAAGGTAATTAGCATCTCTAGAACACAGGTTACGCAGACGCTCGCGAGACTATAAGCCATCTTAGAGGTTCCAAAGGATATTACTAGTTTTCTCCGCCTACACTACCCTTTATTTCGCGACTTCCTCCTCAACAGAGATCGATATAAGGATTTCTGGGTAGATAAGAAGGAGGCACACCAGATATTAGCTACTGGCTGTATACAGCTAATGTCCCAGACACTCAAGAAGGACATTTGCGAAATACATGCTCCAGATAGTCAAGCCTGCCAAATTAAGAGCAGTTAGATTAAGAAATGCCTTCCGCCCGAAGTTTAATATACATGCCTATACTGGGTCCAGCATCTGCAAAGGAGTAGTTCTCAGGTTTACAATGACGAGGAAGCTCGCTGGTTTCTGCAAGCTCATCTACTATACTAGCTTGAGGCGCTTGGGTAGATAGGCAAGACGTCAGAAGGGATTCAAGCAATATTGTCCTTAGAGGCTCACATTCTAGTAAGCTATCTATCTATTATTATAGGAGTCCAATTAACTTGTCTTTAGGTTAATGAAAGTCCTGATTTGCATACGTTTATACGCGATATAAAGCGGTTCGCCCTCTACGCTCGGCTAGCGATTAAGCAGGCTCCTCTGCAAGCATATTCTAGTGTACTTATCTTTGCGCTAGTAAAGAGCATGGTAAGGAAGCAGTTCGAAGACAGGATACCTAAATCGTTATAAAGGTTATCCGATGTCGAAGAGGATTGGAATACTTTGCTACAGACACTCGAGGGCTACTCGAGCGAGGTTTCGGCCGTAGCTTTCGCGCCAGACGGTCGTCTGCTGGCATCCGCATCATATGACTGGATAGTTAGACTATGGAATGTGAGTACAGGGGCAGCGGTACAGACTCTCGAGGGCTATTCGAAATGGGTTAATGATGTAGCCTTCTCGCCGGACGGTAAGCTTCTAGTATCAGCATCGAGCGACTAGACGGTCAAGCTATGGGATACTACTAGTATAGGATCGTTTTTGCAGACGCTTGAGAGATACCCGAGCGCGGTTTCGGCGGTGGCCTTCTCACTAGACGGCAAGCTGCTAGCATCAGTATCGGATGACTTTACGGTTATATGGGATGCTAGTACGAGAGAGGTACTGCAGACGCTCGAGAACTATTTCAATCTAGCTATGGCCTTTGTAGCCTCGGCCACGGACGATCTCTCCCCGAATATAATAAAAGATCCCTTTGTCCAGAATATTGCCTTCTCGCCAGATGGTAAGCGACTGGCGTTAGTATCGAACGACTAGATAGTCAAGCTATAGGATGTTACTAGTTTGGAATCGGCGGTGCAAATACTCGAGGGCTATCCGAGCAAGGTTTCGGCCGTGGCCTTCTCACTAGACAGTAAGCTGCTAGCATCAGCGTCGGACGACTAGATTAAGCTATGGGATTATGATACAGGAGAGGTCCTGCAAACTCTCAAACACAATATCAATCCGGTCACGCAATTCTACCCCTTAGTCAATGATGTTAGCTTCTCGCCAGATGGCAAGCTACTAGCTTCGGCGTCGGTTGACTAGTCGATCAAGTTATAGGACGTTTATACCGGGGCGCTCCTACAGATACTCGATATTGGCGATCCGATATCGGTTAATAAAATAACCTTCTCACCAGACGGTAAGCTCCTAGCGTCCGTATCAGATGCTAATACGGTTAAGCTATGGGACGTCGGCATGGTAGCATTACGCCAGACACGTAAGGTAGGCCATAACAGTCAAGTCACGGATATTGCCTTCTCGCCGGATGGTAAGCTACTAGTATCGGTATCGTGGGACGGGACAGTTAGGCTATGGGATACGAGTACAGGGATGGCACGGCAGACGCTCGAAGGTCATAATGCCTGGGTTTTAGCTGTAGCGTTTTCGCCGGATAGTAAATCAATAGCGTCGGTATCGGCTGATTGTATAGTAAGGCTGTGGGATACTGGCACTGGCGCGGAACTCCAGACGTTCCGGGGGCATTCGGATGACGTCCTTACTGTGGCCTTCTCACTAGATAGCAGGTATCTGGCGTCGGGCTCGAGGAACGGTGAACTCTTCCTACGGGATGTGGTCACAAGGCAGTACAAGAAGCGTGATGCTCATTTGCAGGGTATCGGAGCAGTCGCCTTCTCGCCGGACGGTAGACTACTTGCATCGGCATCAGATGATTGTACAGTAAATATATGGGATATCGATACCGGACTGGCACTACAGACGTTCACAAGCCATTCGGACACTGTTGATACTGTGGCCTTCTCGCCGGATGGTAATCTACTGATATCGGCATCGAGTGATATGACGATTAGACTATGGAACGCTAAGACAGGAGAGGGGCTTCAGGTCTTCGGTATTGATGTCCTCCCTACAAAGCTTTCACTCTCCGATGATAGGACATTCCTCAACACTAATAGGGGAGTATTACATTTCCTATCATTTACCCCTGGTGGAACTCCTTCTCAAATGCATCTTCTACCCGATATATTCGTCAAGGGTAAGTGGATAACCAGGAAGAAGGAAATAGTGCTTTGGCTCCCTCTCGAATATCGGCCGGGGTACGCTGCTGTTCGTAGGAACATTGTTGCTCTAGGGAGCGTGTCTGGTAACGTATCATTATTAAAGTTTAAATAGGACAAGGCCACAGTTAGAAAAGAGAAGGACCAAAAGAGGATTGCAGAGCTGACGAACTAAGTCCTCTGAGAAGCAAAGGAAGGTGGTTCACAGCACGGCTTAGTAGAGTCAGGATAAGTTGATTGGTGGTTTATCTTGTCAGACTTGGATGCTGGGTCTGTTATGTTCAAGATTTTGTTTGCGATTTTGGTGCCTGGACCAACTACGCCAGGCATTGAAGTCATTACTAAGCTGGATGTGGCGCACCAGGCACCACAGTATTCCCAGCCACTATTGGCCCTTTATGCCTAAGGCTTCATAATTGAAATAATAGCGTAAATATTATGGGGTTGTTTCGCACTAACCAAATCGTCCGTCGCTTCGATCCGAGGTACAGATCCGCGTGGCGATCATGTATGAATTTGCGCGTCACAGTAGCCACAAGACTAATGATGATTTCCTGCATAGGTATGAGGCCTTAGAGCTCGGATAAGACCCCTTTATAAGTATTAGGGATATTATAAGCTCGGTGATAAAGCTGTAGTAGAGGAACCCTGTTATGCTATAAAAGGAGACTCTTTGTAAATCAAGCGTGAGGGCGATAATACGAACGTGATTTTCTAGTAGGAGGGGTTTAGGGTATCCGGGAGTGGCCATGGAATATAACTTATAAAAAATTATAAAAGATATTAAGGTGTGTATAGATTTTAAGACATTTCAAGTCAAAGTACCTATCGTTTTTTTCGGCACGCAGGGATAGACGTTAGTGAGAAACTTTAAGTTAGGCAATATTTATAATATTAAAGAGAGAAGTCACAACCTTAAAAGAATAAGAAAAGGCACGTGAATTAAGTAAAGTGAAGTATATATTACTTATTAACTCTTTAAAGAAGGAAGTAAAACCTAAATATAAAGGAAGAGGTTTAAAGAGCGAAAATAATATTAGAACCCAATATCGAATGACAATTGGAGAAAACTCAGACTTGGTATTTATAGAATAATCTACACTTAATGTGTTCGTGTTGAAAATGGTGAAGGAAGTAGTCTAAAGGATTAAATTTCAATATTTGAGTCACTTTTGCGGCCTCGTCGTGTAAAGAGGGTAGGCAGACCTGCAGTAGCCCTGAGTAGTCCCTGAGTGGTCCCTGAGTAGTCTTTGAGCAGTCCCTTAGCAGTCCCTTAGCAGACCTGAGCCGAGCCTGAGTGTTGCGAAAACAGGCTACGGTTATAGGTCATGTGATTGCAATGTATGATTCTGGAAAACGCACTGAATTGACTACTATTCTACGGTGGGAGGTAGGCTCCTTTTATGGGCATTCCAGCAGCAAAACCGTCCGTATCAAGCTGAATACCTTGCTACGCTGAGGATATACAGCCTGTATAGCTGAAAGTGCAGCTGAAGCTTAGAGCCTCAGGCACCTACAAAATAGTAACACTGAGCAAAGGCGGCGTTGATCACGTGATATGGAGAGTTGGAAAGTGCAAACATTCTGGTGGTATAACATAGATTATTCACCTCAGGAGCGACCGTCAGGATTCTCGTTGGACCAGAGAAGAAGCTGTGGATCCTACCGGAAGAGTTTCTTCGCGAACGGGTCGACGACTTCAGAGCTACTCTCAAGGGCAATTTCAAGGAAGCTATCAAGAAGGAGAGTCACTTGAAAGAAGAGGATCCAACGACTTTTGCATATCTAATTGACTGGGCCTTTGAGGAGAGGCTGGATCACCACCTGCGCTATACATAAGTCCACGAAGGCTCGGAGAGCAATAGCTTCAATGCTGCAAGGTGTTTGTCTCTAGCTGATAAGTTTGGGGCTGAGTTTCTGGCTGACGACGCTAAAGAAGCACTCGAGTCTTGCGCTGACAGGCATAACAACTTAGTTGTGGGGAAAGCCATTGACTTTACATACAAAACTACCAGCGTTGGCTCCGCTCTCCGAAGAAAGATAGTGGACCTCACAGTCGAAGCCATGTTGACACGCTACTATCATGTGGCTAAGGATGCGGTGTCATGGTCGGCGAGCACAAGCCGCAACGCGAAATTCAGTCAAAACTTGCCAAAGCAATGAGGCTTCATGTTTTGGAGGAGAACGGTAGCCATTGTTACATTCGCGAATGCGCGATTCACGGCTGAAACTCTTGAGTGTTGCCACTTGGCGTCCAGTCATTCTGTGGGGAGTGTATTGAGGAATTACACAGACGACTGTAGGAGAAACAAAGAAAGGGTTGCACAATATTTCGATCACATAATTGCTGTACATACTCGTGGGAGCTTTGCTCCAAGTGAGTACTAAGATCTCCTTCTGGCGCTGAATGCAAAATTGAAATAATATTTGACGCCAAGGAACTAATTTTAATATCTACTTGAGGCCTTTCAATCTCATATCGCTGTTCAGGAACCAAGACGTCAGTTCTACCCACAACCATCTACTTAAGACCTACTAAATTCAAACTTGATGATAGTTCTGCTCCCATCTCGGCTCTCTCTTCACCATCACCCCACCCTCAGCCTGAATATGCTGCTGCTGCAGGTCCCAACCCTGGTACGGGTCACCCATGCCCATATGCATACCCATACCATACTGGTGCTGGCCCATCACACCCTGCGCCATCATTGGCTCATACACATTCTCGTTGACTGGCATGTGAAAACTAGTCATATACTCATCCATATCGTTCATCTCGCCAGCTCCACCATTGAAGCTCGAGCCAGGGGTGGTCGACTCCTCAAGATGTGTGCTGGCATATCGACTACCACTCGACGAGCTAGGCTCTTCCTTGACAAATAGACTTCCTTCCATGAGGCTGGGCTGGATTCCCGCCTCGGGAGTTCCTTCGACAGGGGTGTTGTGACTCGATCCCGCCACCCCAACCTCCTCCTTTATTTTCTCCGCGTCATCGCTCTCCTTGCGATTCTTGACTTTTTCTTTCTTGGGGGACTTGTTCTTCTCGACTTTTGTCTTGCGCGGAGAGTTAGGGCTGCGGGGGCGTCGTACGGTGGCTGTGCCGTCCATCTGCTTCTTGAAGCGGGAATACCGCATTCGTGCCGCATGGCCGTTTGTGATTTCCTGCTGGAGGATGGGATCGTGGGCGACTTTGTTCCAGTCGATCTATTTGTGCAAAATGTTAATAGGGTGCCGGGTGGTTGGAAAGAGGGCGGGGTACTTACATCTTTCAGACATTTCTGACTGAGGATGGCGTAGAGGAGCCGAACGATCGCACTATCGTTCGTCATTGCTTGTGTCTTCCTGAGGGTCGCCAGCTTGAATGATTTTGAATTGTGTGAGTGAGGGAATCGAGTACTGCTCGAGAAGAGGGGGGGCAAGGCTAAGTGAAATGAAAATCAGAGATAGAGATCGGGAATGCCACCACCGAGCAGCGCAGTGCAACACGAATTGGCGAATCTTGACCAGATCGCAGAAGAGCACAGGATCTTCAACGCAATTCAATGAGCGGTGAGAACTGGCGAAAGGAGATCCGTGAGAGTTAGTGAGGGGAAGAAGTAGAAATACCAGTTCCTTTCACATTGTGGCATTCATAATGGCTGGGGATGCGTGCAGGAGGAACATGCAAGCGTGAGTTCCACACAAGGAAATCCTCAGTGGGAGTCACAAAGAACCCTTTGCCATGCACGCCGGCTTGTTGAGCGGTCACCCTTCTTAAGGAGAACTGGTGCGATATGCATGGGGGGAATAAAAGATATGCACGACTGCGGCACAAAAGAAGGGGCTGATACAAATTAATTGCTTGGGCCCTTTTGAATAGAGGTGCCGGAGAGAGACATGATCTAAGTCGCTGCTGCCTGGAGGTCGCTGAGGTGACACTTCGGGGCTTTTCTGTTGACCAGGGCAACGAATGTTGGGGAAAGTTTTGCTTGTCGTTGGGTGGCTGCAGGTTCATTCGACGTGGTTGACTGAACGCGGTGCGCGTAAAGAGCATGCATGAAGCTAGCAAGGATGGAGCTGATGACACGGCTGAGGAACGACAACACGGCGACAAGAAAAGAACAAGAGGGGAGGTTTTGGAGCTTTGCCTTCTTTGGATTCCGCGAGTGTGGTTCTAGAGGGTGGGCGACCGCGGCTGCAGCCAGCTTCCGGAGAGGCCTTCCTGCAAGGGGCACGAACATGGTTGCGGGGAAGCCGGGGTGGCTGGGCTAAGTGTAACAGTGGAGGAAGCAAAAGGAAAGCTATGAAAATAGAATGATGCATTAATGCGGGCTGGTTATGACTCAACTTCTCAGATATGAGGCCGTTTGGTGGCCAGAAGTGAGCTGATTGATAGGTGGTTGATCGGGCTGGACGCTTTGTAACGGACAGCCTTATCTTTTGGAAACTGCAGATAGTATTTGATCTGCTTGCTGGGAAGTTTCCTTGTCGTCAAATCAGAAAGTATCGAGAAGTTGCGGTGAGGAGAAAAGAAGTCGTTTCTGGATTCTGGCTTGGCTGGGGTGGTTGGCTCGACTTCGAGTGAATTACCCCCTTCCTCACCTCGTCTATCTTCCCCTACTTGAGCACTATCGCCCTTTATCTTGCCACTATCTCCCTAGTGATTTCGAACACAAACAAATAACACCTCTACCTCAAAACAAATTACAACAAGATATTTAACAAAGATATCATCACAATGGCTCCATTAGCTTCCGTCTGGAACCACAGTTCGGACAAAGACTTACTCCTTGCGATCATCGATGAAGGTTCGTTGAAGTGGCCAACCATCTCCGACAAGATGAAGGCCAAGGGCTATACCTTCACCAAGGAGGCATGCCGGTAAGCCATCATCTCCTCAGTCTGCTCCTGCTGTCCTGCTGTCGTCGCAAATGTTGGATATCATCTGTCTGTATTTCACTCTCTACCCAACTATGAGCGCTTTGTAGCCTGGACCGGACAGAGTCTGGGACATCTAATCCTAGTCTTCAAGACCCTCTCGAAGCCCATCACCCTCCCATTCCTCTTCCAACTTCTGAATATCAGCTGACCATCCATCCAGTCAACACTTTCAGAAGATCCGAAAAGAAGCCCGCAACAGCGCAGGAGGCAGCGACAGCGGTTCCTCCCCAGTCCGCTCCGCACCCTTCAAAGCCCCGAAACCCAGCATGTCCAACAAATCCACCCCACACAAAGCCAAATCTATGACCGATTCCTTCCCCACATCCAACGGTTCCTTCTCCACAAGCAACGGCTCCTTTGCTGCCGGCTACGGTAACGGTAACGGCAACGGCTACGATCAAGATGACGACGAGGAGATGACGACACCAGCAAAGCGTAAGCGAATCATGAAGATGGAGGAGAATGGTGGCCAGGCTACGCCGGTGTTCAAGACTGGGGGAGAGGGTGGTGAGAGAAAACCAATTGATTTGGAGAACGACAAGTAAATTACCCTTGTGGAAAGGTTGAACGAGGTTGAACGATTGAGACTGACTGTGAAATAGCCTTTACTATGAGGTCGAGGACCCATATGCTTGAGCTGCTCTTGCGTGGCCTCTTCGGTCGACCTTTTCTCTTTGCTGAATGCGGTTCTGGTTCAATGGGCTTTGACTGGGCTAGGCTGAATCGTTGGCGGGGAATAAATGAATGACTGATGGAAGAGCCCAACGATTTTTTTCCTGGTTAGGGTTCTTTCATAATAAGGCCGACGTGCCTTCAAGTGGGTTCTTTACACTTTGTGCGAAGCAATTGCTTCTCCTTCGTCCTTGAGGACTTGCATATCTCCATTCTCTGGATCTTCGATGTACTTGAAGATTCCGGACACAATACATAGAAAATGGGATACATATTCAAAAAGGACTCTCTGTGATTAATCCGTGAGTCTTGTTAAGCGAAGATAGACTCAAGATAGAGTGCAATAGAGAGCTTGTGTGTGGAGGTCTATAGGCGAGACTTGGCCGGGACGCTAAGCGAAGGACAGCCATCCCTTGATCCTCAACTTGCCCCACCGACTATTTTACACCCTGCTATTTTGGGGCAGATATAAAGTGCTCAGCTGACTCCGCGTATGGACTGCGTATGCATAAAACGAATATTGTGACAAATCCTTCCATACCATACGTTGGCGTTTCTTCTTTTGGTAGCGTTGGGCGACTTGCGAGGACTCGGGTATCGCGGGTTCTCTTCTGATTTGAGGGTAAGCAAACATTGACCTGTGACTTGGATTGCTGATAATTTCCTGGACGGTGATGGATTGCGGAGACTTATCTGTGGAAGTTCGGGAGTCCGGGGGGATGTACGGCAATCACAGTTTCGTGAGAACGTTGACCTTAACTCGAATTGAAGACCAACATCGGCTGCAGCCCAAACTGAACATCAGTCGCTTATTTCTGGAAAATGGGGAGTAGTGAGGGGGGAGCGCAATCACAAGTCTGTGCATTGAAACCTTGTCCAACTTGTGTGGCTCTGATATTGGTTGAGGCAACGCGGGCACAGTCCTTGGGACATTGAAGCAAACATCGATTTGGAAATCGGTCCACGCTACATTGCAGGTCCAATACCTTGCCAATGTCCTATGGCGCATCGTTGACTTTAGGTGACAATGTAATGCAACCAAAGTTATGACTTCTTGTCGGAGGACTTGCGTCTTTGGGATCTGTCAGCGGCGCTGAGTGATTGAGTACAACCCTGAGAAAGTTTGCTTGATCCTTGGAATTTTCCCGAGAAAGCAAGCAAGCACGAGTCCGTGAATTGGTTTCTCGATAGAGTTGAGGGATTTTATTTAGTAGTCCGAGTCTCTAAATCGAGATCAGGGTACCTCTCCTACACCGCATTTATGACTCCAAAGGAACAATTGCATATCCCGAATCTGGCTCGTAGTCAGTCCGTATATCTCGCCCATCGCCTATAGCAAAATTTGAAAAATCCAACTTACTTCATCCTTCGTCTGCTTGCCCCTCCTGAGTAAAGTCTGCCTTCTCTTCGTTATCTCCTCGCTCCAAACTTATCCCTTCTCAAAACCATCCAAATCCGCTTCTCCCAACGCTCAACACGCCGATCCATATCTCCAATAATGTCTCAAGAATCGTCCACATCCACCGCCCCAACCGCTGCCCCCACCTCCAAAGACGGACTTTTCTTCCTAACCATCCTAATGAATATGAAAAACAAACCCGAAGTACCTTTCCCATCTCATGTACCTCTTGAATCCAAGCCCCTTCTCCTTTCCCAAATCCAATACTCACTCAAAGGAACTACAGGTTGATTGGAACCTCGTGGCCCGAGAGGCAGGTTTCAAAAACTCCAATGTTGCCTCCACGCGCTTCGGACAGATGAAGAAGAAGTTCTTGGCAAAGACTGGCTCCACACCAGTCCAATCACCCAACGCCTCTTTTTCTTCAACAGCTACAGTCCCAAATTCCCCAAACACCCCCAGCACTCCCACCGGCTCTCCGTCCAAGAAAGTCAAAAAGGAGATTGATAGCGGTACGAATGTCAGCTCTGGACGGATTAGGAAGACCCCAGGTTCATATCCCCGTCTTCCTTTCTTCCCATCAAGGACAATTCCAGGCTATTCTGTAGGAAGGAGAACATATGCTGACTTGAGGTCCTGCAGTGAAAGGAACTAGAATGGCCAGGGTCCCAAATGCGAAGGTTCGAGGAAGGGGAATGGAGAACAACGACGAGGATGAAGGGGGTGAAGTGTTTGTTCGTGGAAATAGAAATGGGATCAAGTATGAGGATGATGGGGGTGAAGACTCTGTGGGTGAAGAGTGTTGAGTGCAAGATGGTTTCTGTTTATTCAGATCTTCTGACCCCTTTCTTTGGGTGTCGGTGGCTTGATCTTACTTAGAAGTCTTGCATTCAGTAATCGCTCAAAATCGAGAACCGTCTTCTTGCAACCCACAGCATATCATATCCAATTGAAACGAGGCTAATTGAGTAGACTACCCAGCCCGCTATGGCGACGTTGTAGGTGGCTCTGCCATGGTAAACGATTGATGGGATGGAAAGGAGATCGAAGGAATCGTTGTGATAAACTGGACGCTCGAAATTTAGAGATTTGGAATCGCTTACTTAGTTAAATGATTGAGTTCGATGAGGACTACTCCGGTGGCAGGCAAGCAATAAAAGAGAATCAGTAAGACATCATTAACCCAAGGCCGATTCAGCAAGGAAAGAGCGTCGATGAAACGTAGACCTTCAAATTGTTACCCTACTTAGCTTTACTCGACTTTTTGCTCCCGTTCACTTTTTCCTTCTTACTCGCATCCCCTCTGTTGGCCCTTGGATCAAGACCCTTCTTCCTCAGCATATTCCGCTTCGCCTTCTCCATGTACACCTTATCCTCCTCCTCGTCCCAACCTCCGAAGTCATCTTCTTGCGCTTCCTCTTCCGTCTCTGGGATCGGCCTCCTGTCCACTTCCAAATCATCGCTCGCATCCATCTTGACACCATTCGCAGTAGCACCCGTCGGCGACGGACCCATCTTCTTGAACTTCGAAACAAAGAAACCATCCACGTTATAGGCGTGCGGATAGTATCTCCTCGTCATTTTCATAGACTTGTCGAAAGACTTGCCCATGTACGCCGTAAAGCCCTCCTTCCCAAATACTAATCCCGTCTCGACAAGCTTAACATTCGGTCTTTTACTCAGCGCATACTGCACCACACCCTCATTTTCCTCTACGGTAACCGAACAAGTAGAATAAACAATATATCCACCTGTCTTACTAGCATGATCCACAGAATCAATAGCTGCCAGCAAAAGCTGCTTCTGCAAATGCGGCAGCATTAGAAAATCTTTCTCAGTCTTGTTCGTCTTCACACTAGCATCTTTCGCAATGACGCCTGTCCCCGAACATGGCGCATCGAGAAGCACTCTGTCGAACCCCCCAATCACCTTGGGGAACTCTCTGGCATCGTAGTTGCATACGATAGTGTTTTTCGCGCCGAGACGATGGATGTTTCCGATTAGACCTTTGGCACGGGATTTATTGCTATCATTGGCGAAGATGCAGCCAGTGTTCTTCATCAGCGCAGCGATATGTGTTGTTTTTCCACCAGGCGCAGAGGCCATATCGAGCACGCGTTCATGTTCTTGGGGCGCGAGAGCCATGACGGGGAGGAAGGAGGATGCGGCTTGGAGGATGTAATGGCCTGCCAAATACTCGGGGGTAGCTCCTAGTGGAACGGGGGATTCGAAGATTTGGAGACCAATTTTCGACCACTTGCCTACGGGTTCGAGGGTTACGCCGCGGTTGATGAGCGCTTGTGCGAGATCTCTTCGGTGGGTCTTTAGGGTGTTGGTTCGAATGACGACTGGACGGGGAGTTTCGTTGGCTTCGAAGAAGGCGAATGCTTCTTTGGGTGGGAAGAGATTGAAGAGTTTCTCCGCCAGGTATTGCGAGTATCCATAGTACGCACAGATATCCTTGATCAACTGCGCCGTGTATTCTGCTCTCGATCTTCCCTCTTCTGCCAGCTTCGAGAATTCATCCAGGACTCGCACCGTATCGTTGATTCTCGTTCTCAGTAACTGCAAATCGGGTGCAAGTAACGCATTGGTCTTAACACCCTCCTCATCATCGTCCGAGTCGTCCAGGATATGTGGTCGTTCCCCAGCAATATTCGTCTGCAAGGCAGCCTCCTCCAATTCAGCTTGTGCCTCGGCCTCTTGCTCCGCCATCTGGTCGTCCAATTTCCTCGTCAACCCCGCAATATTCGCCGCTGTCAGCTTCTCCTCTGCATCGCTCTCATCTTCATCCTCCGAGAACATAGGTTTATGCGCATGATCATCTTCAGAATCATACACTTCCGACCCAGACTCCCAAAAATCATCTCCTAATCCCTCTTCTGCCTCAGAGCCAGATAAATCATCAAACTCATCATCCATCAAGTCCGTAGCATCAGAATCCTCGTCCTCTTCGTCGGAAAGTGGTAATGGAATCGCTTCAGGCTTTTTCGATTTCTTCATGGCGGATTTTTGACTCGGGAGTGCCATTGAGTTCGTGAATCCCTTCGCCTTTCCATTGGCCTTCTCCTTCTTGCCTTTTTTTGAATCCTCGTCATTTGTGCGTCTCTTCTTCGCGTACTGCTGGCTTTCTGCTCTGGAGTCTGCAACGCTCATGCCCGCTTTGCGCTTCAGGTTCGTGAAGTGCGCTTCATCGAGTGGTTCGGGCGGACCCTGCTTCTTCATTCGTCGTCCTACTCCCATCTTGTCTATCGTCCCTCTCAAAGGATTGTAAAATTGTTGGAGAAAGGTCGAGTTTCGCACTCAATAATATCTCGTCAAAAAAGTTTCTGAGCTGGGATCTTTTTTGGCGAGTTGATAACGCTAGCGTCAAAATCTCGGTGCCGATTCTCCGTGCCAAGACTTTCAACCCATCAGCTTCCAGCCTCTCATCGAAATCGTCACTTAAGGACAAACAAAGACAAATCTAGCAAATCGTCTGCTAAGATGACGGAACTCGCATTCGCAAAGCAATTCCTCACAGCACTAGACTCTAAGCCAACGAAAATATCAGCGGATCATGTCGAGGATCCGAGGAATTACCCTGCGCGCAGCGCTGTATGTGCTGCCTCTACTCTCGTCCCCCCCCACCTTTTTTCCTCCCATCATATGAACTCAAGCTAATTCGTATGGCAGTACATTCTTCCCAAAATGCCCAAGCCCCTTTCCAAGAAACAAAAGCTCGCCCCAGGCCAAGAACGCTCCCTAACCATCTCTCTCAAATCACTCCGCAACCCCCCTCTCGACATAACGCTCAAATCTCAACTCCCCAGCACCTCAATCCTTGATCTCAAGACCGAAATAACATCCCAAACCTCTATCCCCACGGACAAGCTTCGCATCTTATACAAAAAGAAACCAGTACCTGATTCGAAGATCTTAAAGGATTTGGTTGGGGAGGAGGAGACGAAGGTGGAGTTCTCAGTAATGGTTCTTGGTGGAGCGGCGAGTGTTAAGAAGGGAGATGAAGAGGTAATTCCGCCTGTGGCGCAGGGGTTGAGTGGGGTGGAGACGCTGGCTAGTGAGGAGTTTTGGGGAGATTTGAAAGGGTTTTTGGTTCAGAGGCTGAGGGATGAGGGTGAGGGGGAGAAGGTATTTGGAGTGTTTAAGAAGGCTTGGGAGCAACAGAAGTAGACTAATGGATAGATGGAGAGATTTGCATTGAGCATGGCGTTTTGGAAGCATAAAGGGAGTCTATAAAGATGTATCGAGAGAGTTACCGCAGAATACAAGATGTCATTGACCTCATCCATCCCAACGATTTAAATAGTAATTGCTGAGTTCATTTGGGCGATTCAGTGAGTCACCCCTGTTGTTTGAAGGGTTGAGGCCGGGGAAGCAACTGCAAAGGATATGTATCTCTTGAATCCACTCCTCGTCAATCGTTGGGGTTGTCTTGGTGACTAACCATCTTGTGCTTGAATTGCTGACATTAGGTATTTGAATGATTGATTTGCGGGTGGGCCTGAAGAGATTCGGGACCCCATATAGCCTTGGAATGGTATTCGTTGAAAGTGGCTGAAAGACTCAACCTGGACGACGTGATCGATCAAAAGTATTGAAAGATTGGAAAGTGGCTTTCGAGTCTTCATATTTCGCTATTCTTGCGCCTAACCTAGAAAGGCCTCTATGCCTAGCATCCTAGTCACGGGTAAACACACAGCAATGAAACCCGCTTCACGGACATATCCACTCTTCCTGCTCTCCGTTGTTTTATATTCGCTGATTCGCACTGAAAGATTGATTTATGCCAGACCCTTGCTAACCTTGGCCAAGACGGATTGGTACTCGATATCATCCTCGTCGTTTGCTTGGAATTCGGTGGCGATACCATTGAGAGCGCGCTTGAGGGCATCTTTGGAGGAGGCGTACACCATCTTGGGCTGTTATTCGTTCAAATTGATTAGTACATTAGATCTAGGCAGCAGGAGAAGAAGAAATGTACCTGGATGCCGGCATCATCTGGAGACCATGCGATGAATGTGATCTTGCTTCTACACCCGGATATCAGCCCCATTCCATTCGTTCAAATCTATTGAACAATTCACAGACCTTTGACCTTCACCGGAAGCCAACTCGTAGTTGAAGTCGTAGACGGCGTATCTTGGTCCCTTTCCAACCTTGCCCTAGTGCATGTTGATATCAGCCCATTGCCCTATACAATATACTCATTGCATATCGAAATACGTACGGTCTTGGTCTTCGACTGCGCGTTGACAAGCTTCTCGCGGAAGTGATCCCAGTCACCGTTCTCACTGGCCTCCTCAACAACGATCTCCTTGTAGTCGTCCGACAGTTTATACATGATAAACTTGATCTTCTTGTTGAGCTTCAGCTCATTAAACTTCGAGATGCACTCAGGTGCGATGGAGACTCTATAGTTGGGTTAGCTTTTGTTGCTTGATATCCGCTCATTTTGAGTCGTTTGGCGTATTTGAGCGATTCGAGATACCTGGATCCAGCCTCGATTTCGATTGTTCACTGGGAGTGAACGAATGGAAACTCTCAGCATCCAATATCCGAATCAAGGCTTCTGGATCCACCCTTTATGAATCGCTGAGAGTATATGAACGATTCGTGTGATGTAGGATCCGAGGTCGCGCGACCAGCGGCAGGATCGAATGTGGGGGACGTAGGACATACCCTGATTGAGACTGCGATCCATCCCAAATGAGCACATCTTCCAATCCTTCAGATCAGGTGAACGATTCAAAACATACCATTCTGCCAGATATCCTTGCTTCTCGCGATCCTTCACTTCTACTTCACGAACGATGTCAGCCTTCTGCGTGCCCAATACCCAATGCCTAATCCCCATCCTCAATCCTCAACCGATAACCCCTTTCCTAATCGCTGAAAGGATATGAACTCACAGTGGGTATGAGGTGTATTAGGGAGGATAGGTGCGTATGCGTTTGTAAGGGTGGATGAGAGAGTGGAAGTGAGGTTGGATTTTGGGGAGGACGCTGCGCTTGTTTTTGCGATGGAGGCTTGGTGGGGTGAGATTTGGCGCTAGTGTGGATGTGGAACCGGTGCGTCAGATTGGCAGGGAAACGAAGGTGATACAGAAAATCTAGGGGCCTTGAATCGTCCAAACAGGTTGAAGGGTTTATCTATTCTTGGGTTTGAGGACTCTGGTAAGTAGGTAATGTCATTTAGGCATCACGAGAAATGGTATCAACGGCAGCCTGAGTGGCAATGTACGCGCAACAAATACGAAGGTAGTTATGAAGTGTTTTTGGATTGATTTTAATTATTCTACATTTCCATGTCCCCTTTCTTTAAAAACAAAACCGCTCCGCAATGCCAGATATAAGACAATAGTGAAGAGGATTGAGTGGGGTGTATTATACAACTTTTGGGACAGCCGTTGATCATCGTGGAAAGATGCTCCAGGAAGCTACTGTCCAGGAAAGGGTCATCAGGTATTGGTACATCAATCACCTCTCGTTTACATCATTCCGCCCATTCCTGTGAGCTGCGTTAGCATGAAATTTAAAGAGTCAATGGATGCAATACTAACCTCCCATGCCACCCATTCCACCTGGCGGTCCAGCAGGTCCCTTCTCCTCTGGTGCCTCAACAATGGCAACCTCAGTGGTGCCTAGTAACGAGGCAACACCGCTAGCATCAACCAATCCGGTTCGGACAACCTTGAAAGGATCCACAATACCAGCAGCGATCATATCAACGTACTCGCCCTTGGCGCTATCGTATCCCTTGTTGAAGTCGGTTCCAAAGTCATCCATAAGCTTGCCAACAACGACTGAGCCTTCGGTCCCAGCGTTTTCGATAATCATGCGTGCAGGCTTGGTGATAGCGTTCTTGATGATGCTGACACCGAGTTGTTGATCGAAGTTTGCAGGTTTGACGGAACCTAGAGCTTGGCTGGCTGCCTTGAGAAGAGCAGTTCCACCACCTGGTAGGATACCCTCCTCAACGGCCGCACGGGTAGCATTGAGCGCATCGACGAATCTGTCCTTCTTCTCTCCAACCTCGACTTCAGACGATCCACCGACCTTGATGACGGCAACGCCTCCGGAGAGTTTAGCAAGACGCTCTTGGAGCTTCTCCTTCTCGTAGTCGGATGTGGTGGGGTCGTTCATGACACCGCGGATTTGCTCGCATCGTTGGCTAATGGCGTCCTTGCTTCCCTCGCCGTTCAAGATGATGGTGTCTTCCTTGGTGATGGTGATTGAGCCAGTAGTTCCGAGCATGTCTGGGGTGGCCTTCTCAAGCTTGACGTCGAGCTCGTCAGTGAAGACAGTACCGTTGGTGAGGACAGCGAGATCGCCGAGGATGGACTTGCGGTTGTCACCGAAGCCAGGAGCCTTAACAGCTGCAACTTGAAGTTGGCCACGGAGCTTGTTCAAGATGCAGACAGCCAGAGCCTCTCCGTCGATATCCTCGGCGATGATAACCAAAGGTCGGCGGAGTTGTGTGGAGGCCTCAAGAGCAGGGATGATATCTTGGACGGCAGAGATCTTCTTCTCAGAGAGGAGGATCAATGGTTTCTCGAATTCGACCTTTTGGGACTTGGTGTCGGTGATGAAGTATGGGGAGACGAATCCACGGTCGAATCGCATACCCTCGGTGACATCGAGCTCATCATCCATAGTCTTTCCCTCCTTAACGGTTATGACACCCTCCTTGCCGACCTTCTCCATAGCATTTGCAATCAGCTTTCCAATGTGTGTATCACCGTTGGCTGAGATGGTAGCAACTTGGGCAATCTCCTCGCTGGTGGTAATATCGCGCTTGTTCTTTTGCAGGAACTCAACAACGGCGTCAACAGCAGCTTGGGTACCTCTTCGCAGATCCATAGGGTTACATCCAGCAGCAACATTCTTGACGGTCTCGGAGAAAATGGCTCGTGCGAGGACAGTGGCGGTTGTGGTTCCATCACCGGCAGTCTCATTTGTCTTCGATGCAACGTCTTGGATGAGTCGGGCGCCGAGATTTTCAAATTTGTCCTTAAGTGTAATGGCTCTGGCAACAGTCACACCATCTAAAACCTATCAGCTCCGCAACTCGAAAGGGGGAGGAGCTGGAACCAACCCTTGGTGATCTTGGGAGATCCATAACTTGACTCAATGAGAACATTTCGTCCCTTTGGTCCTAATGTGGTAGCAACCGCCTTTGCCAAAGTCTCAACACCAGCCAGTAGAGCTGCTCGACCTTCAACACCGAACTTGAGCTCCTATTCATGCCATAGTTATTAGCATCCATTCTCTGCTTTATTTCGCAATAAAGTCCTAGGGGTGTAACTCAAAGCTACAAGTCAACATACTTTATGTGCAAATCGCAATTGCTGAGCATTGAAGCCAGCAGAAGCCAAAGGACGAAGCTTCGAAGAGCTTGAACGGACCGAGGCTCTCGCGGAGGATGTCAAAGCTCGCTGCATATTGAGGAGATTATAATGAAAGACGCTGGTAAAAGGAGTGCAATTACAAAGGAGGAGTAAGATCTTGTGTGATCTAGCAGAAAATGTTATGTTGTTCGTGAGAAGATGGGAATTAGAACAGAGACACAACAGAAAATATTTCCGGGGTCGAATCGAAGAAACTCATCGAAGCCACGCTTGGACAAAAGGAGCGTAGCGCCGGCGAGACGATTTGCCGACGTTCACTAAATATCCTCTTGGGATTCAGCATATGCAAACCTATTACATTGGCGAATGTTGAAATTTTGGTATCTTAACCATCCTTCAAAGTCTTGGCTAGTCTAGCTCTGTCACTGTTCATGAGAAGTTAGCCAGTAGCTGAAAATTATAAGTGACTCCTGTTTGTTGTGTATTTTATTCTTTTTCTGTACGAATTACAGGAGTGCAGCTATTAATCCGTCTTTCTGTCTAGAGAACTTGAATTGTGGCTGCAGCGTACGATCTAAACTAGACCGCGCCCATCGAAGCATCCACCATCTACCTGCAATGAGTACTTAAGGCACCCAAGCCTGCATTGGCAACCAACGAAAACAAGCCATAATCCCTCCCCAGACAACTACTCCATCTCGAAAGCCTTGTGTTCATGATAATCTTTTGTAGTTATCATCCCTCTACCAAGTCAAAGACCTAGCATCGCACAGAGCTGACCACCTCCAACACCATTTTTAATTCCATGTTTCCGCACCATAAAAAGAGGACGAGTTCAAAGGTTGACCAGGTCCAAAGAATCGAAGATGTCAAGTTCCCAAGCCGAATACCCAACCATAGCCACCAAATTCGTTATCGAAGAAGGCTGAAGGTGAATCGATGGTAAATCCAGAGCCAGCGAGGAAGCAGGGATCCAAAGATCAAAGACAAGAATATGTAATACAATCAAGAAGCGAAGAAGAACATTCTTTGGCAGGAGTGTCAGGTGAACGACGAGTTGGCAATGCAGATTCGTGACTGCGGGATGATGTGTGGAGTCTAGTAGTCGTACCAGCCGTGGTTTTCCTTGTTGTCATCACCCTCCTGAGTGTATTGCAAGTAGTGAGGTGGGGTAGAATGAGCCAGGGAGACCGCATCGTCATGGTTCTCGAGGTCGGTGGGGGTTGCAGTGGCGGTATTGTCTGCAGCGACTTGGAAGCTGGAAGCAGAGGAGATTGCGACATGAGCGTCGTAGGAGTTGTTGGTATCGAAAGAACAGTTTCCATCCAAGCCCATCTTGAAACCGGTCTGATCATCATAGTTGTTGTTATACGACATTGCGGGCAAGCCAGAGTAGTTGAAACAGGTGGAACCAGTCTGGAAGATGTCGGCCCCGGAAATATAATAATCGTGGCCGGAGTTGAAAGGATCGGTTATCATCTGCTCGGCGCCCTGTTTGAAGATGTCAGTAAATTTTCTGTATGCTCGCGCTGAGATCTCAAAGACTTACACCATACTCGATTTCGCCGTTGTCCTGGCCACCACATCCATTCATGACCTCATCAAAGGAACCAAAATTCATGCGGGTCGTGGAGTTGTTGCGGTTGGGACTGCCTGAGAAAGCACCGGCAGACGTGCCAGCAAGAGGGCTGACGGAATTGCGTCCACCGTTGGATTGATATGCGGGTGGAGCAGCAAGCTTATAGACAGCGCCTCCGCGAGTCTCAGCAACGTCGGAGCCCTTCGAATTAGAAGCAGAAGCTTGCTTGTATTTGAGGCCGTTGACGTGTGGATCGAGTCCGTTCTTGATGGCCTGGTCATATTGAGCCTTGGTTCCATGCATGTCCATGCCTTGATAACCCAACTGGCGGAAAATATCCTGGGCAAGAGGGTGGACTCGATTTTGAGGATATTGATGCGACGGGGTGTTGTGCTCTCCGAAAGCCTCTGAATCATCATGGTCCTCAGTGCCATAATCAGAACCACCCTCATAGTTGTCCTCCATGTCATTACCGGAATGCTCATCGTCGAAACTTGTCTCTTCCTCCATGAGGCCATTACGTTGTGCAAATCGCTTCAGAAGGTGTGGTTTGATGTGCAATGTCACCAGCTTGGATGATGGCGGAGTGATAAGGCCCTGGTCTTGATCATGTCCCTTGAATCGCTTGTTTTGAGGGGTGTTGACCGCAACGGCACGACGAACTGACTCTCGAATTGGCTCGCCGTCTACCTCATCATCAGAGCTCTCAACCTTATACTTGCTCTTAGGCTTTGGGCTCTTGCGAAGACCGTACTTTCCCTTCACCTTGGTAGCAGAGGGATCGTAGTCCTCATCGGAGTCCAACTCAGCTGGGTCAAGAGAAGTCGCACGTGAAGAGGCAACAGATGCTTCTCTCTTAACTCTCTTGAGAGTACCTGCTGTTCCATTAGAAACATCTCGGGTCTCCCGAAGCTCAACAGGAAGTCGATTGCGACGCATACCTGTGGCTTTCTGTGTCTTCTCAAGTGCCTTGGAAAGACCCCGCTGGTAGGTGGAAGCAGTGGTAGCACGACGATAGTTGCCAGAGCCACGGATCACACCTTCAACCTCGAGATTAGTCTTGCGATCCTCAATCTTCTCTCCCCAGCGGACCACCTTCGTATCAGTCGGCTTCTCGGCATCCAGGTCACGAATGTAGCCTCGGACAGTTAAGTCTTGCGGGACAGAGTACTTGCCAAGCAAGGGTGGGACCATATGGCCTTCGGTGATCAGAACGTCGCGCATCTTGTTGATATGTTGGAGTGCAGAGGTGCCACTCGATCCTGTGCTGAGACGTTCTACAACCTTGTCCCAGGGGAGCTTGATACCAGCACGATGGCACTCATATTGGAGGTGGAGCATAAGCTTCTCGACCATGCGTGGGCCTGTTCGTCAAAGGTCAGCAAATGGTTCAAAGCGAATGAAAGATTCAAACTCCATTCGGGAGCCAAGAAGCCAATCGACTTTTTGAAATGCCAGAGGATACGCTCATTGGTTTGAATGATTGCAGTTTGGGAAAGGGAAGGGATAGACTTACGGTGCCACATGACGAGCTTGCGACCAACAACACGGCCGTTGGGATTTGGTGTCTTGCTTTTCATCTTATTCTGTTGCTTCTTGCTGGTACCACCAATAGGCTGCTTGCTGGCAGTCGCATCCTCATAATCGCCATCCGAATCATCTTCCTGCTTGAGCTCAACGGCGGACTCCTTGCCCTCGGAATTATCGTTCAGGGCGGTCTTGCCGCTTGTGTATTGATGGACAATAGTATCATCACCGGACTCGTCGCTGGAAGATCTCAGTCAGCATCACTTCGTGAGGATTATAATCGCTCAAATATAATGATCAATTGTAAAGCCTCCATATTTCTAGATAGCCAGTCGGTATTCTGAATTGCTCATCACGATTGAGCAATCCAAATACGGGCGGCCCGCATCAAAAAAGGATCCGAAATGTACATACCCGTCATCATCATTAGCATCGGACTTCTTGGCAGTGACTCCACGCTTAACCTTCTTGGCTCCAGGGTTGTCAGCGTTCTTGGACTCGATAAGAGTGTCTTGATACGCAAAACGACCATTCTTTTGCCACCTATAGCGGAAAGGTGCCTTACGCTTCTCAACCTTGTCTGAGCTAACCTTCGCACTGTTGGAAGCCATAACGGAAGACTTGTGCTATGAGCTTTAGCAATCCCCCAAAATGAAAGAAGGATTGGAAGTACGCACAGCGTCACCCGGCGCAGGGCTGGAAAGAAGAGGTCGACTCGTAGCCTTGTCGCTCTTCTTTGTGGAGGCCATTATGGAGCCTTGGGTTGTCATGGAAGTTTGTTGTCGGTTGGATTGAGAGATTCGACGGGGGCAGTCTATAACGAGCGCTAGTTAGCTGGGTCGCTCAAGGCAGTTTGGCAATTCGAGATCGCTGATCGTAAGAAGAAATATTGTGTTGTGAGAAGATGTTGTTTGAAGGAGGGCGACGATAGGAGTCAGCAGAGTGAATGACTCGCTTGAGGATGTGAAAATTCCAAGGTTGAGAGCGTGGACGAGAGCGTTAGTGAATGACTCGAGTTGAGGATGCGAAGACTTCAACGTTCAGAGGGCGGACGAGAGCGTCGATGCTTTCGAAAGCTCCTCACACTACAGCAAGAATTGCTTGAGGATGTCCAACAGCTCTTCCAGACAGCACAGTGACCTTCAGCGAAACTTGCCAGTGAAAGTATGTGCTGGGCGATGATGTTCTTCCCTTGTTGTTCTGTCAACTAGAAGGAACTTCCTCAAAAAGTGGATAAATGCCAGCAACTTGTTCGCGATGATAGCCTGAATGACAGCATCAACATTGATGATAAGGCTCTCGTCGAATCTATGGGAAATGTCGGTGTCGATGGGGTTGCTCGACAGAAGTGCTTCGTTCAGTCCAGAAACTTTCACTTCGTACTCTTGTCTGGGAAGAGCAATTGATTATGGGGGTGGTAGATGGCCTTCATGAAACTAAGAAGAGCAATTTCTTTAAAGTACCAGCTCCAGTTCTCCAATGATATGTCTGTGCTTGTGGAGAGAGGTGTTCATGAAGGGTTGAGGGTGACAGCTTGGGAATCTCGTGCAGGGAACAGTGACGCGAAAGAGACTAATTTCTTACTAGAGATTTGTGGAGAGCAGTGCCAGACGGCTTCTAGATGCTCAAGGAGGTTGTGCTCGGTCGAGTAAAATTGTTGTGGTGTTTGGAGGTGGAGGGAAATTTTATGGGAAAGCTGAGGAAGAGCAAGCGATGTTGCTGTGGGAGTCGCCCTTAAATTTTCAGCATGTCAACAAAGTCCCCAGGTCGGCTAGGAAAATGACCTCGTCACTCTTCTACGGCTCCGATTTCCGATAAGGACTGATAAAGAAAAGTTACTTTGATCAGTGGTCAGCACCATCAGCTCTGATCTTTGGTTTCTTGTCTTTCGAACGGGCTGACTGTGGAGGTCGAAAGGAGTATCTTGGAGAGCTGGAATACTTATTTCGTTCCTTTGGACAAGTTCGACAGGTCTTTGGGATTTGATATGCGTGTCGACACAAAGCAGTCCCTCTTCGCTCCTGGCTAGATTTATGGTCGAACCAAGCCTTTAATGCTTGGTTTCGTCGAGGATACGAATATATCAAAGATCTGGGTCAACGATTACAATGCAGCTTCTACTCTGAAAGGCTTCCACTGGCATCCAAATGGGTGAAGATATATAGGACCTTGCTCAAGCTTGATCTGCTTAATAGCAGCAGAATCGTTGGTGATTTTGTCTACGAATCGATATCTGAAAGTCTATGATCGACGCCCAGAAGCGTAGCGCCATGGCATTCTCTTTCTTCTGTACAGCAGAGCAGCGCAGCAGGACTCTTCTCATCCCCTTTTTAATCGTTCAAACGAATTGAGTGATTGAAGACTACCTTTACTTCGCAGAAACTACGATCGAGCTCTTTGTTTGAACCATTGAGACGCATGACAAAAGGTGTAATTCCTAATAACGTTGATATACGAGGTTGCCCATATCTTATTCCGCGGCATTCTTATCCACGGCCTGCTGGTCCACTCCATCCTTGTTCGCTGACTCTTCGTTCATCATAAGCCAGTGCGCTGCCTCGGTCTCCGTGACCTCTTCGCTGTTCAGTGCTAGCTCTCCTTCTTGAGCCATTTCGACCGGTGTTCGAGGTTGCCCCTCTTCTGGTTTCTATAATAGTACGCATTTTTCTACCAATCCCCGCGGTAATCTTCGGCGTCTCGACCATTGCGCGTAATCTTGTTGTCCTTCTGTGGGGGTATGGTCAGCCAGCGCTCTTGTGGACTCAAATGGCGACGAGTAGAGAGTTGAAGAAAAGGTACATGTACTCACGAATATGGAAACCTCGACTTCAACGCCATACTTTGTCCTCAGCAGAATGTATCCTTCTTTATTTTTCCCCCTTTCATCCTCCGGATACTTCTGTTCTCGCCCTATTTGATCTTGATTGTCAATTTTGCGGGGAAGCTCTTTCAACAACGTGTGCAGATTTTTAACCTTTGCGGTAGAGGTCTGATCTATGTGCTGAGTACTCGCGGTTTTGCAGGTAATGCCCTTTTGCTCGTTCTCGGGATCGCTCTAGCTTAGTTGGGACTGCTTTTGAGAGCACTAAAACAGCAAATTTGATAAGTCAATCGTCGCCAAAGCGTCGGAAAAGTGACATATACCGGATAGCATGGTCGCCAGTCGATGGTAAATTCTTGATCGTGCTGGAATGTCCACTATGTTGGCACTTGAGTACAGTGGTAACTGAAGAGTGAGAGCCTACTCAACGATCTCTGAAGCTCTCCGAGCAATCTACCAAAGACAGGTTTGCGTTGTAACTGTGAGACTTGGTCAGGTTGATCAGCTACACCGAAGTTATGCGTCTGAGGACTTACTATCACCATTATGCGGACTTTGCAACATGCACTGTCGGCCATGCGGCAATTAAGGTCAGAAGCGGTATCGCTGCACAGAAGATGGTAGACTCCTTCGGTCGGAAAAGCGGTCTCCATTAGGAAGGCATATCACGTGATGCCCCTTTTCAGGCGTGCCAAGGCGGTGGCCGTTTCCTCGCGAGAAAAATAGGCTTAGTTAAACGCTAGTCCAGCTCACCAGTGAATTCATTCCCCGCAGATATGCGAGGCGTCCCACACCACGAAGTACGTCTGCAACCATCACCTTTCCCAACCCGTCACGTCAAGCATCAGGAGAGTCCGTTTGAATTTCTATGATTATATTGTCATAAGCTACCTTCCTGGGAAACATTTAGAGAAAGAAGCCAACCATCCTCCATCACTATGTCCATGGCCTCAACCTTCAACCATGAACGGTGTCCACTGCATATTCGTTTCCACCACATAGATGCCATAGAATGCCTTCTGGAAATTTACCTGCATAAGTAAAAGAAAAGTAAACCGATTCCCCCACGGTTCTCCTCCCACCCACGCTAAGCTGATGCGGTCCCTCGATTCCACCCCTTCGTGTTTACTCAACGATGACTGGACTGTCCGATCGACCCTGAGGATCAGAAGGGAACTTCATCATCGATTGATAGTTGAGATCTTGATCAGCGGTTCTGGGGATGCCATTGATGCCAGAATTTCCGTAAGCAGCGCCAAAATCATACGGCTGCTGAGCTTGCAAACCATAAGCACCACCGATCGGAGTTGCGTAACCAGCAGAACCACCATATTCACTACCTGGGTAATCCTGTTCTCCACCAAGACCGCCGTTGTAGGGAGAAGAATTGCCATAATACTGCATGAGGGTGGCAGCATCATCCATGCTGAGCTGCTGACCATGGCCCTCTTCCTTGACCATGAACCTCTCTTTCTCGCTGGCAGGATCAGACTTGATATTATTGGAGAAGGGCTCCTCATCATCGGTGGCGCCGTTGTCTTCAGTGTAGGCATCGGCCTTGCGCTTCTTAGGGGGCTTTTCAGCGGAGTCGCGGCGGTCGGTCTTGATGATGCGGGTCGGGGCTGGCTTGATGGTTGCGGCGTTGGGTGCGATGCCGTGAGCTCTCATCATACGCTCGTAACGCTTTGCACTACAGATTGAAAGGAATGTCAGCTGTGCTCGAAACTCAGATAGAAGATGAAAAGCTCCTTGATGAAGGAGACAGAGATGGGGAGTTTTGAAAATGAGGAGAACTTACGCTGCACCCTTGCTGACGATCTTGCATTCTTTGGCAACTTGACCGAAGTCAACCTGTTCGTGTTAGCAGAAGCTTCCAGTCAATGAGCTGAAGTGCTGTCACCTTGCCATTGTTGCTGTAGCGAATGCAGCTGATCAGGAACTTGAATTGCTCTTCGTTAGAAGCGGGAGGCATCTTGACTGATGTTCTGTGTACTTAAATGTGTTGGAATGTAATGGAGTGTTCAGGTGTTGAGATTTCTCAAGTCGAAGACTTGAAAGTTGGTTGAAGTTGACAAATTGAAGAGTCCCTGGAATGGTGGAAGTCGAAGAAAAAGGCATCTAAGACTTAGTGAATTTCAGGCATAGGTAGAGGAACGTCTCGGATTTAAGTGCGAAGAGACCCTTCGGGAAGCTGAGCTTGTCAAATGAGGTCGATTTGCAGATTTCTAGCAACTGGCCGCGTCTTTGATGAGGCTTTCAGTTGCAAGTAAAAAGAAAAGACAGAGAGGGAAAAGGGCAATCACGGAAACGCACTTTTGCAAGGGACTACAAAGCACGATATGGTAGAGTTTGCATTCATCTACGGAAAACTCTCTATGCGGTCTGGCTGCCCTCATCGATCCTGCAAGTATCCATTCTGCCGTTGCCTCTATGAAAGACCAAGAGGAACACGATGCCTGCATACCTCAAGGGAGTCCCAAATCCACCTCGCAGTTGTGCCTAAATACCGCAACGCCAAAGAAGGGAAATATCATAATTGCGATCGTCGAAGGTTGAAAGTTGAAGGTCGTTCGTTCGTTCATGAGAAAACAGAGATTGAAGAAGTCGGGTGAAGCCGAGTATCCGGGGGAGAGAGCCGAAATCTAAAAACGCTCGTTCAAATGAAATGAAAGATTGTGAATTGACAGCAGTGGATCGAAGGACCATTCGTTCTGAAGACGTGAAGATCAAGAATCGACCGCAACGGAATACCGAAGTTGGTCTATTCAGAACCTGCACGAGGGAATGATTAGCAGATTTTCTTTCACGTGTCGGGACATTATTACGTCTGCGCTTCTCCCTCACTGGAGTACTCCTTTGGAGTAGGAGATGCTTAAAGAACTTCAGACGAAAGATCCCAAGTGTAGCCGCTCTCGGCCTTCCACTTGAGCCAATCTTCAAGCGGCATCTCTCGAATACGCGCCTCATACTCGTCGTCCATAACATAAATAGAGGAGGAAGAAGTGCCATCTGCAACTAGAGCAGCGCCATCCGTAGAAGGAGTAACAACATCCGAGAAAGGAGCAGCGTCACCCTTGGCAGGAGAAGCTTCCACAACGGGAGCAGCTTTATCCATAACAACAGCAGTGACTCCATTGGCTCCAGCAGTGGCTGGGGTACCGTTGGAAGTGACGAGCTCAGCAGGTGCGACGGGTTCGACAGGCTCAGTGGCCGACGCGGGAACGTTAGGGTTGAGAGACTTGCCATCTTCGTTGTCCTCCACCATGTCCTCGGCCTCATCCTCGTAGTCTTCTTGCTCAGCGACCTCAGCAGCCTCCGCGGCAGTGGCAGCAGCAGCAGCATCTTCCTCGGCCTTCTGCTTCTTGGTCTTTCGGGGTGTCTTAGCAGCCTTCGGGCCTCCCTGAGAAGCTTTCTTGGGACCGGTGGTCTTGGCAACGCCCTTCTTGGCAGCTGCAAGTGACCGATAAGTTAGCAATCACTCATTCTGCCTGGGCGATTCTGAAGATAATTCTGGAGCAAAAGCTCGACAGACAGTTTGGAAAGAAAGAAGTTCTACTGGTCGGGTAACTCACCTGGAGCCTTCTTGGGAGTAACCGCCTTCTTAACAGCGGGCTTCTTTGGGCTCTCCGCATCTGTGTCACCATTGGCATCTTCCGCATCGGCGCCGTTGCCGTTGGCAGCAGCTGCACCATGACCACTCTTCAATTTGGCCCAGACCTTCTTGAAGCTCTGCTTGGCGTTCTTGGCGTACTTAATGCCGACTCTCTGAGCGACGGCGTCATAGTCGACCTGAAGGGTATTGGAGTTAGCTCAAGCACAAAAGGGATCCTGAATTGCTCAAACAAGTCGATCGATTCAAGGTTCCGAGTCGCTGCAGCAATTTCCACCTGGCGGGCACAAAGCCAAGGTGATGTGAAGTTGAAGTTTCGGTGCGAAATAAAACATCGAGCCACTTACCTCCGGCATGTCCTTCATCTCATCAATGACTGCGTTAAGCAGCTTGGTCTCGCTTTCGCTGAGATTGATGGACGACATTTTGCTTGTTGTTTTCTGCGTTGGCGTCGGTCTCGTCAGCTTTGCTTGGGATGAGCAGCAAGTTGATGTTTGATAGTAATGAAATAACTTGAGTTTTGTTAGAATGACTGACCTTGTACAGAGATATGAGTGTATTTTCTTGCTGTTCAAGTCTGCAATAGTGCCCGAGCTCTTTGCGTTGTATTGGTGTTTCTGATGTTGTGTTTCGTTGATGATCGGAGGAAGCGGAGGCGCTGGGGGGAATTTATAGAGCGAGCTGTGCGATTGAAAGAGGGGTGAATTTTCTTAATTCTTAGATGTTAGGCGATAAGGCAACAACAGTCGAATTCCGTTCTGAAAAAGAAATCAATGTTCCTTTGCCGAATCTGCAGTTTTGGTTACAGCGGAGGAGACGAGAAGAAGCTTCCTAATTAAAGAGACAAAGCCTCCTCCAGCTTCATGGCATTTCAAAGTGTAAAGACTGTATTAAGATGAAATAGGAGGCATCAAACAATAATTTGGATCTGCTGATATAGAATTGGTCGTCCTCTTTTGGCATGCTGGCTCTTAGATTCAAACCTGCTTGGGGCCATGACGGACCTCTTTCAGCTCTACAGCGATGCCGAGGTAGATCTCGTTATTAAATGAAAAATTACAAAGTCAAGAAGGATTCAAATACTGGTGCACATTGAGCAACATCATTTTGACACGTTTTTGAGGTTTGAAGTCAAGTCTGCCCCGAGCCGATAGTCAGTCGCGGAATTATCACGGATTCTGCAATGATGAGTCCGTTCAAGATTTCATAGTTAGCCAATGGCATGATGTTGAAGAATAATACAAAGGTCACAATAAAATCTAAAGGTTCTGTGAGCTCAATATCAAGATCTGCATCAAGCTCCTCTGCCTTCGTTGCCAATGAAAATATTCCAGTTGAGCGTGAGATGAAAAGGAGAATTGGAGGCGATCCGGAGATTCTATGACTTGATTGTTGAATACCAGAGTGCTTTCAGTCCTATCAAGCCTTTTATGGGGCTTCTCTAATAGATCCCATTATACGGAGCATCGCAGCTGTCCGTCATTCCCTCAATTGTTCAGATCGCCTGAACGATTGAGAACATTCATTTTAATTTACAATCCAATCAGCCAGAATGAAGGATAAGATCTGGATCTTCCCTTTGGGAGGCCTTCATTCACTGGCATATGTTGAAGAGTTGATCAGGTCCAGCTTCTCGGCGCTTTGAACTCACGTCAATAAGGTCTTTTGGTAATTAGCCCGCATTGTATTGCTACTTCTATGTACGAATCATCATGGGCTCAAGGACATCCGATGTAGCGAGCAGTTAACGAAGTGTACCACGAAAGCAGAAGACGCCGAAGCCATGATATCATCCTTTCCCAACCATGTGCATGAATAGCCATCGAGAACATGAGAACCGGCGAACAGCCCGACCCAGAGAACCGCGGAGAAACCAGATATCCGGCTCAACCCAATATCGCCTTCTGCAACACCAAGGCCACCTCGGAAATCAAGGGAGAACCCATCCAGTAATTTAGCCTTCCAGGTCGGAACTTAAGCAACTTAGGCATCGTCGTCCTCATCCTCGGCCTCGACTTCAGCCTCTTCATCCTCGTCATCCTCCTTGCCAAAGACTTGCTCGTAAGCGTCCTTTGTCTCAGCTGCCTCATCAACTGGCTCATCGTTCACCTCCTCGTCGTCATCCTCAGCCTGGACTTCCTTCTCGGCCTTGGCCTTCTTGCCTTTGAGGGCTGCCTTCTTCTTGGTGCTGGACGAAGGAGCGCGCGGCTTAACAACAAGAGTCTTGGAAGGGGCCTTGGGAATGGCGGGATGGTTAGGGCCAGTAGCATCGCTGGCCTTGCCGGGAGTCGGGGCCTTAGCGGTCTTGTCGGGGGTTCCAGCACCCTTGCCAGAAGTGCCAATTGGAAGGTCAAACTTCTTCTTCATCGTCGAAACCTTGTTTGCGACGGACTTGGGGTTCTTGAATCCGAGGGCGTCGGCAACCTTCTTGTAATCAACCTACGAAAATGTCAGTAATGTTGAATGAGAAGCAGGCACTGTGATTTGGTTTCATAATGCATAGATTAGAAGGTGGTGCAAGGGTAAGGTGAAGTGAATGGGTAGAGTTGATGAAGTCGAGTATCAAAACTTACAGAGATTGAGCCACCGGTGGTGTTTTTGAGGCAAGTGACAAGGAACTTGACATCAGAAGAGGTCATGCCACCAATGGACTCATCACCGCCAGCAGCAGCGACATTCTCAGTATCAGACATCTTGATGGAAGATGAGCGACTTCGTTGTTTCTGGGTGATGATGGTCAGCAACAATCCTCAAACAAGCACAAGTATCATGACATGGAAGAATAATACATACTTGTGTGTGCAATTTCAAATGTCTCTGAAGACAAGTGTAGATGTTTGATGTTGTGGTGTTGATGTGTTGGGAAATGTTGTGATGTGATGTTGGTGGAAGAAGAACTGGAGAGGAGGTTGGCAAGTTGAGCGCCTTAAGTACTCGGAAAAGTGAGCTCACTTAGCACCATTTTCTATTGTCGTTCTGGAAATCTGCGGAATTGAATTGGGTGAATGACGAGAAATTGGCCTCTTGGCTTCTATGAGAGGCATCAAGCTCCTTCTACGCTGGATTTCCGTTCTTCTTTCAACCTTGAGATTCAATGCGTTGCATAATTAAGTAGCTTAGTTCATTCTTTTCTCTTTCAGGTTCAACAATTACATTTCCAGTCAATATCATCAAAGACTTTCGATCTGGGTTTCAAGGCGTCTCATCTGAGTCAGGAGTGTTACGATTACAAGTTCACTGAAAAGAAACACAGCAGCAAAGACCTATGCTATCGATGAAGTCCTCTCGACGATTATTACTTACTCTTGTCTGGACGGTTTTTCACAATCACAAGCAGGCTTTTCAATGAAATCATGTCATGATATTCCATTCCCATTTGCCACGTATTTCTTCTAGTCTGCAGAAGGTTCCAGTACGTGGTAGCCAGATCCATATGCCGCTATGCCATCTGCATGTTCCACCCAACTCAGCGAATTGTTTTATTTCTTTGTAATGTCAACCCATATCACCCAATATGTCCTGCCAGAGTGCCAGCCCAGTTCAACAATTCAATATTACCGCGATCAAGAGGTCCTGGACTTGATGTCAGCCTGCTACTTTTGAAGAAACTTGAATGACTCACTTGATGCTGACCATTAGAAACGGCCGACTTAAGGGTATTCGTCCTCATCCTTAGCGTTATAGAAGACGTCTCCATCATCGAAGTAGCTGCCATAGTCCATGCTTTCTTTCTCCTCAGGCTTCAACAACTCGTCGTCGTCAGCAAGATCTCCGAAGAACTCAGCCTCGGCGGCCTTGGAAGGCTTCTTGGGAGAGCGCTTCTTGGTGACCTTGGACGGAGTGGTGTTTGTGCCAGATCCGACTTCCTTCTTAGCACGAGGTTTCTTAGGAGTAGTGGACTTGGGAGTGCCGGTGGCAGCAGGTGCGGAACCATCGTCGGTGAGACCAAGGCGTTTCTTGACCTGGCGGAAGCGGACCGAAGCGCAGGCACCGTTGGAGTAACCAGCTTTCTGAGCAACCTGGTCCCAATCAACCTAGAATTGGAATGTCAGTTTCAAGACATTCAATTGGTAAATTCGAGGAATGATTGATGTCCATGGAAACTGGACATGGTGCTGAAAACTTCCAACATGAAAGGCTGAGATTGGATGGATGAACGATTGGATGATATATCGGGAAATAGGAGGCTTACATCCAGCTTGCCCTTGTTGCTGGTGATGATATGGTAGAAGAACATCGCCTCCCTGGGAGTGGGCTCGACGGCAGCGTTGTCTTGAGACATCCTGAATCGCTCATCAGTTTTGAACAATTACGAGGTTAGATGGTGCTGACTTGATGGTTAGCTTCTGTTCAGGGTATTAGTAACAGTTATACGTCAACAGCTTGAGGAAATGTTGTGTACCTTTTGGGAAGTTGAAGAGGTGTTTGTGTTTGGAATGCTGTGCGGAAGTGTAAGCTGAAGCGTTGAAGTAGAAAGACTTGTAGTTGACAAAATCTTTGTTTGATGATTGAAGAAAAGTAGAACAAGTTTTAGACTTACATTATCTTGAGGGTTTTTGAAGTTTAGGAGGTGGAAAGTTGTTGTTCGAAAGATTGTGTGGAGATGTTTGTTGTTCGAAAGATCGAGGAACTTGGGAAGAAGGTAGGGTCTTTTATACATCGGGTAAGCGAGGTCGACAATTGAATGTCGCTAAAACTTGAGCGTCTCCTTTGAGTAATTTCGCTGGCAGGCTTGGATTTGATGCTGTGTTACCTTCTTCGGAGAGTCCAACCTAAGGCTTTAATTGAGTATCGTCAAAAGAGTAAGCTCCATAAAACAATTGACATTCCGTTCATTTTCTCAATATCCATCCCTTACCTCTATTTTAGTAGCAACTAGGAAGTAGTTTCAGAACGAATAGGGCACAAGGCACGACGGGCAGCCTCCCTTTTCCCTTGAGTGTGGTTCTGTGCTGTACGTTACCAGCGAGCATTGTTCATATCTATCATAGAGCGCATTTCCTCATTCCTGGGAATAACTATTTGAAAATGAGAGGGACATATATTATGGCATCTTTAAATCTCATCCACTGCGATTATGGAAGAGCCTCTCGCAGTCAGGCTACGGCGCCTCTCTCTGGCAGTCCACAACGCCTTAAAATAAAAGATGGCTCATACGCTGAAGTAATCTTTCGTTTGGCATACTATGGGTCTGGCAACTGAACTTTCAAATTCAAGGGTCGATAACTTCCAAGCAAACAATTTTGGGAGGTGTTTCTTGTCGAGCCGGGGTACAAAAAAGCAAGTTTCAGCAGATTGGAACTAGGCTTCTCAATAGCAAACACTCATGGCGCCGGAGCTATGGACTAGCTACGAAAAAATTTGCCAGGTTAACCGGATGCGCTCGAAACTTGAGTTGACCACTCTTAGTTCTGTGTTCTATTCGTTCTCGTCCCGTCTGTCTTCTCCTCGTCGTTCTGTTTCTCATCCTCCTCTCAACAGCGCTGCTTTTCAATTTCTCAGGACGGAGCCGAAGAACCCAAGAGCTTCCAGAATGAGAACAAATCTACTGTTCACAGGAAGGCAAAAATCATAAAGCTCAAATCAGAGATTCTACTAAGAAATCCCAAGTCTGGCAAGGGAAGCTCCACAGCTAATCCAAGGGCCACTGCTGCAGACTGGTACAGTTGAAGAGCATCAGAGGAAAACAAGCTTGGAAGAACGACAGGGATTAAGAAGGGATCTTTTTATGAAATTGCCGTCCGGCAACAGTTAAAATGTGCAAATTGTCCACGAGGTTGTTTGTCCAGTTCATGAGAGTTGGTGAACCCTAACCCTAGATATATATTCACCGGGGAATGCATTGGTCGTATAAGATAAAGATATAAGTAGGCATGTCTTGGATAACTGTCAATAATTTGTGGTCATCGACGTTCTTTAAAGAATTTTATAGCTTTCCCACAGCACCGTCACCAATAACGACGCACTATACAAAAAGCAATCAGTTAGCCTCGGAGACTTTTTGTTCTTTTGTGTTGCCTAACCTTGAGCTGGTTTGTAGCTGAATCGGCCATGTTTGATATGGTAATAGTTGATCGAAGGACAGAGATATGAGGTCTGATCTTGAAGGTTGTTCGTCCGATATGCATACCGCATTTCCTAGTTCTTGTTGGACATAAGGTGACAGGGTCAGTTCCCGACTAATAAACCATGCTTAATCGGTAAAGCCTTCGAAGTAAAGTCAAAGTCAATAAGATCATACGCAGCGGAGTCAAGTAGAAAATAGAATTGAGGTTAAAGTACACCATAGATGCTATTTTGGCCCAAAAAGGTATAGTCCACAACCTTCCCACTGAAGGAGTCTTGGACCATACCGTTTTAGGCCAAACCCAAAAACTGGCGAATTACGCATTGACCACCCTCACCCATGACTTGGTGGTGCATCTTCGGCTGCAATATCAGTAAAGTTGGCTGTTCGTTGGGTAGGTAGTCCAGTCTATATAATACCATACATCTCTGATTTGACACCTCTAGGTAAGGCATCTGTGGGGTTGTCAACATCAAGTATGGCAGAGACAGTGCCGCCAACAGGACGTGGTCCATCTCCCCAAGCAGCCGCAAAAGCCACCACACCAGACAAATACTGTGACATAAACGACTGGACGCTATTTATACTGTGGAACGCGGAAATATCCCAAAATGAGGCTACCAGTCAATCCCTGCTAAGTCTCCCAGTTTCATCGCAAGTCGGCTTTTCCTCCAATGTGCCCTGCTTATTGATTTCTTTCCCTTCTGTCTTCTTTGAACGACGCTGGCAACCATGGCCTAGGTCGAGTCGGTCTTCAACCATTTGATCCTGCCGCCCAAGCTGTCCGGAAAGCAGGGTATAGACATCGAGAGCATTGAACAGAGTATCCTGAGTCGCCTTATACGTGCCTGCGATACCCTGGAGAGGTTCACAGGCCAGCAATTTGTGGAGACATGGGCTTCTGTTCGCCATTCTCTGCAAGTTTGCCGCAATATCAATTCAGGCTGTCTTGAGAAGGGATCAATGCTGCAAGAATTCGGCAATCACTAACTAAAGGAATTCTTCATCTTGCATGTGGTGGAACAGAGTGCGGCACTTTGTTCGACATCATATCAAGTAAGCATCGCAATTCAAGAAAGCCCCACCCAAATTCTGACTGTAAAACAATGATGGAGATACTGTTATCTTTGAAGTCTTCGAAGCGTCACCTTCTTCTGAGGACATCCTCGCCGCCGAGAATGCACTCCAGTGGGACTTCCCTAGCCGCGCTGCCGAGATACCTTTCGACGAATTCTTCAAAGAATCTTTTCAGAAGAGTCTGCCTACCTTTCTTGAGCAAGCTGGTATGGAGTCTCTAAAGCGCTTTAAGGCACGTTCTGCAAGGCGAAAGCCTCCGTCATCGAGGCCTGGGATACCACCGACCTAGCTCTCGTTAGGCAGATGCACATGCCATTGCTTGAGGCAGTCAGATCCTCTGTCGATGTGCCCAGACTGAGAAATCGAGTGCGGGATGATATCAATATACAAAACGCAGAGCTTCTGTGGAGAAGACTGCTATTCTAGCTTGTCCTCCGCGTTGCTACGCAGCGTTAGCTCTGTCTTTCCCTTGGAAATGAGACTGGACAAGCCTGCTACAAGTTCCTTATTTCCACTGTTCTTGCTCAGCTTCTTGAGGACTGTACTGGTCAACTTGCCCCGGAGTTGACAATGATGCTCAAAGCCAAGTTGTACCGCCGCAGTGTGAAGCTAGAAATGGATAATACTCGGGTCTAGTCTGCCTCTGCTGTATATTAGCAGCTCCTTAGCTCGATTGTTCCAATGTTGAAGGGAATCATTGAAAAGGCCACAGAAGAGGTTGAGTTAGTCTGGGCTAGCTTCAAGATAGCAATAACATGGCCCCTCTCTATACTCCCGTCTCCAGCCGATGAACAGGCTCTCCGCCTTTCCCTTCTAAACAGCGAAAAATACTTCTATAATCTTCTCATCTTACCTCGTGCACAACGGAGAGATCCTGCGTCGTTGCATATTCCTCCCCCGGGTGATGGGCAAGATAGAATAAGTCACAAAGTTCACTGATCACTACTTCAACTTAGCCAGATTAAGACAAGGATCAAGACGGAACAAACATTAGTACCCGAGCCCGTGGCAGATTGCCAAGTTTGTAGTCTTGA
Source organism: Gamarada debralockiae (assembly GCA_002803225.1). Classification (NCBI taxonomy): domain Eukaryota; kingdom Fungi; phylum Ascomycota; class Leotiomycetes; order Helotiales; family Hyphodiscaceae; genus Gamarada; species Gamarada debralockiae. The sequence continues at coordinate 68,752 of NXFV01002039.1, read as the reverse complement.
GCTGGCAGAGTCGATTATCGATTTGTTCACCGTGGTTGGGGACGCTTATGACTCTAATCCAGACCAAATAAGCATTTTTATCTTGAATCTATTTAACCTCTAGGTTCAAATGGATGAATGTGCTATTAAAGCCTGCCCTCTCCTCCGCGAGTATGCCCTAGTATTCAGCCCCGAGCTGCTGGATGTTTTACAACTCCCTATGTTATCAAGCATACAGCGCCTCCAAGCTATCCAGAGATATCTCTAGAGTAGATGTAACAATTGTTAGTTTGCTTACAAGACGATTTTCAGCGAACCTGATGAGAACTTCTTCACTGTGCGATATCTGGAGTAGTCTACTAGACTACGCAACCTGTGGTAACACATCAGACAGCTTCAAGTACGATGCGCAGAAACAAGGAATCAGAATGGAATAACGCTTTGATATTTCGAGCAAGAAAATTCGTGGAGTCATAAATTGGAAAGACCTTCTTTGGTGTAAATTTTATAAGTTCACGAGAGGTGCGTTCTTATCTTCGCGCCTCGAAATCCCATACGCTCGGAGGTCTCACCTCCAAAAAACGGTTACTTCCTGGCTTGCCAGCTACATCACAGGAGCTATTTTGATAGTGACCAACTCGTCGGCGGCAAACTACTCATCCAAAATGAAACCTACCTCCCTTCCTCCACTGAAAGCTGCCAAAGCATCGACGATGGCGAGATCATTCCAATTTCGCAGCTGCGGACAGCTCCCAAGATCGAATCCATGAGCAGGACCGCTTGCTACGGCTATGCATGCTCATCGGAGTGTCGAAAGACAGAATTTGAATACGACCTGGCCGATTTCCAGTCCTCGCTATCAAATTTATACTGTGCGATGTTGAAGATCTGGAGCATAACTGAAAAGCTACGAAGGAGGGGAACGACGAAGCAATGGACACCTACGCCATAATGTGGTCTTCTGGAGATATTGAATATCCAGATCCTTGCACATACGGCCATAACTGGACGCAATGAACATGAGGCAGAGCTACTGACGATCACTCCAAGGTCAAAATACAGGAATACTGCACTGTACCTGTACCTCGCAGTCGACCCCGCATCTCACATTATCTGGCTCTCCGCCTCAACCTCGAAGTGCTGTTCCGGACTTCCGGCATTCAAAATGGGCATAACATCTGGGGTTGATGAGTTTCTCGTCCCGGACGCCAGAGAGACAGGCCACTACTCCTCAGTATTGAGACTTAGGGGACGGCCCAATCCGGTGTCGAGAAGTCCGAGGAGGATACGAATCAAATATCCGAAAGGTCCTGCCAGTGTTCTACGAGAAGTGCTGAATGCCATTGCTGGTGCACCCAAGCTACTAGTCTAAAGGGTGGCGTAGGACTTTCACCCGGCTCAGCATATGCCCAGCTGCATTCCATGGCGAGGTTTCTGTGATGGAAAATAGCTGTACGGCTGAAATTCTGATTGGAAGTTCGCTCTGATACTGTCGATCAGACATGCAGCTTCACCAAAAAGTTGGTGGGACAAGTTCCAATCGGAACCACAACACGTGTATAAAGGTGAATCAGAAAGGAATGGCTCTTTTCAAGCATATTCCTTATCCATCTAATCTAATCAGCTTCCCTCTGCGGGTACTTTGTTGTTTCGATCTTGCGATTTTATTGAGAGATCTTTTAAGTGCCGAAGTGTTGGATCATCCAGATTCGTTATCACACTGCTTGTTTGAATGCGGCGGATCCGACAGCTTCGGGGCGAACCGTTGACCGATAGCTCGGAACGGCATATTTTCCCTAGTAAGAGCCGCTGCGTGATATAGGTAATCTTACGTTCTCATCTACTTTCATATGCTTTGACCCAAAATATATTGGGGATCTTTGACGTTGCGGGGTTAAGTGCATTGTGTCGATATCTAGAACACGAGCTACTGACTGAGCGAGCGAGCTTTCAGAGACAAAATCTTTCCCCAAAATGAGAATAATTGCTCAAACATCAGGCATAAATAGAGCATTTTGCCTTTCGCCCGAATTTCTCGTTGTCATCTCAGCACTAGATCTCGACTTGATGGCGGAAGCATGGGAAATTAAAGTTCAATACTCTGAAGGTCCGAGGATCCGCTACTCTCTGGATCATGTTCCTGTACGGCTCTTCAAAGCAGAGGTTACGGAGAGTCTCTCCGATGCACTCTACTTCACATTTGTGAATGTGAGGAATCGAGGATACGATCGGAGCTTACAACCTCGAGTGACCGCAAGTCCTAAGGACGAGAACCAGTCCACGTGCGAAGTTAAACATCGCCATCTCAGAAAGAGTACTTTAAATGCGTATTGTTGCCAGTGCGGCTACAGTAAGATGTATGATTCGTCCATGAAGCCATGCCGTTTCATCCTAAGACCTCAAATTGATGCAGTGGGTATGAGGCATTTCATACAACAGCTAGGCAACTTCAGTGAAAGCTCAAACTCGAGCAAAGGATTTCAACTGTAAATATCTGTTCTGCCTCCCCTTCCTGGCTTAAACGTCACAGTCAACCACAATCTCAAAAGTCAAGGGTCTTCACAATCTTCACACTCTCATCAGTGCGTACCATTCAAATTCTAAGCAGCCTTGCTGCCGTCAGCGCTGCCTCCGCTGCAGCTGTCTGCGCTCCTACTTCCTACAACGTGGTCGTACGTTTTACTCCAACTGTTGACTATGACGGCCTCAACTGGGGCAACTTCACCGTTGCCACCGGGTTCGGCGCTCCTCAAGGCAACATCGGCGGCGTCAACCCCTCCACACCTCTCAAGTCCGCCGCGTTTTGTGTCACGCAAGCATTCACTGGCGAATCCTCTCACCACAACTGGCAAGACCAGCTACTTCACTTTCGAGGAATTCTTCTTCGACTACGCTGTCAACAACTTGACTACGACTGGCGGGTCAAATACTCGCTGCACCATCAACGTCCCGTGGCCGACGCTACCGGGAGGAGGTCGACACTGTCAGCTACGAGTTTGTGCCTGCCAACTTCGTCAGCGCTGATATGGCTTGCGGTGTCTTACGTCCTAGCTTTGCTGTTGTTGATGAGGTTCCCTTCGATATCGTTGTCTGCTGTCACTACCCCTTTTTCTGTTCTGTTGCTCGACAACGTCCAGTACACTAGCCACTGCAAAAGGCTGAGCGCATGAATAGCATACTTGAAGACTATGTCGGAATCGTGAGAAGCTGGGTTACTTGGTCCGTGAAGTTTCATCTGTTACCGTTTGGTTTGGTTTTGCTTAGCTGCAGCTATAAATTAAATTGAAATTTTGTACCTCGAGATCACCCGCCGTTCCCCGATCTACTCAGAGAAATGGGCTTTCTCTATCTCACCGGCGAATGTTCCCTTGAGCACAGCCCCAAGGTCATAAAGATGTTCCGCGAGAATAAGAATATGAAGATCCTTATTACTGCTCTCAAGTGTGGTGGTATTGGACTTAACTCCCATGGGTAGAGCAGCTGAGCGTGCTCACAAAAGATTGTCTTGATAGTGATGTTGTGTTGATAATTGAAGGAGAGGAGACATTTGCGTTTTGATTTGGAAATGAAGTTCTGTGGGATGATGGCTCCTTGGACGTAGGAGAGAGGGGGGCCGGCTCGGAAGCCTAGTCACGTGATTAACACGGGGGGACCGCGAGCCGGCCGACTTTGTGGGCCTGTCGCAGAGGGAGCGCAACATAGTGTACACATATTACCTTGTTTCCGCAGACATAGTTAGGATAGGGTCAAGAGGAGTTGGATGTAGCGGAGGAGCTAGTTTCTAGAGACTCTAAGCTAGGGGGTTGGTTGCGGATGGGGTCCTCTGCTGGGATAACAAAGCTGGGCAGCAGATCACAAGAGAAGCAAACAAAGTTTTCTTCACACAGCTTGGGTGTTGCGGCTAGTGACAAGAAACTTAAAGCCAAGAGTATAGGGTTTAATTAAGGTTTTCCTGATACAGGAACCCGCTTTTATACTAGCTCGGGTTCGTCTGATCGTCTGTATCAAGCCATGCTATTTCGGCACGATCCGTCTGGGGGCCCGTTGTGGTGTCAATTTTCTTGTATTCCAAGCCTAGTCTCATCTCTTTACTCTATAGGTTACAAATGCCTCCCTCATCTGGCAAGTACACATAATATCAGAGCGTTTTGACGAAGCTCTCGAGCTGACAGAACCCATGCGAGTGAGGCCTGTCTGAAGACACTATGCATTAATTGGCCATAACATGGAAGAAACCCTGTCCCACTTTAGAGGCGAGTACGAAAGAGCGGATTGAAAGACGTGGGCTGAAGAGAGAAGTGAAAGATTACTTTTTGTCATGTTAATGCAAACTGCCAGATACGAAAACTCTGTAATGGCTTGAAAACTCTAGGACAAAGGTTGCTCAACTCGGAAAGGCCGGAATTGTTGAAAAAAAACCTATAAGTAGCTCACCTTTTCCTGTAGATTTAGAACATCAACCACATACTTGAATACAATCCAATTTCACTCTTCTACCTTCTACCCTTTCTACAACAACTACCGCCAAGATGCAATTCGCCTGCCTTCTCATCACCCTCTTGCCAGCCTTGGCTACCACTGCTACTGCTGCTGCTGCCCCTCGGGCTGCGGTTGTCAGCTCGGAGCAGGAGTGTCCTAATGGCCTCAACCAATCCTGTGCCGCGAGCACTGACGGTGTACATCGATGCCTGGTTGTGTACGAGGACCCATTGGACCTGTGTCTAATCCCCCTCTTCTGCTTTAGTTCTAACGGATAATAGGGGCGGTGCTAATGTCTGCGTCATCGATTGTGGATCGCAGACGGCCTGCCGAACGTCGTGTATCAATGCCGGCTTTATCAACGGCTTCTGTACTACTGGGTATGTCATTATCAGCTCCTCTTCTCTACCTTTTTCATTTTGCATCTGTGTCAATCAAGATTAGTTAGAAGACCAGCTGACTTTTGTTACAGTGACAACCCTTGTGTTTGCAGCAACAGCGACGCTAGTAGTTAGTAGGAGCCAAGGCATGTATGATAGGGCATAGAGCCGAGAAGATAAAAGGGAGAGAATTTAGAAATAGAAAGCATATTGTACTGATTCAAGGTCCCTTTATGAGTGATCATTATAATCTGTTGGATGTCGCATGAGCTTAGGTTGCGTGGCTCGGATCCTCACTTAAAAGGCCAGTTTAAATGGCTAGTAAATATGATTAGATCCTAAGATTATTTTATGCAGAGGGAATGCTTATATGATTTATGTAGGATTGGAAGGTGCAGAAGGGAGAGGGGCAGAGCAGTAATAGGGATCGGGGCTAGAGGCAGGGTACAGTTCGCAGTTAGAATATAGAGACTGGTCCAAGAGTCTAGAAGAGAAATAACTAAATTAATAAAGCATTACTCTTAGATATAAAGCATTTAAATAATATAATTTTAAATATGACAGAGAGCTCTACTCTTTCTGTACTTTATTCTATAGCTTAGTTTTCTTAATAAACGTAATCTATACTTTAAGTGTATAGTGCCATGACACTAAAGGAAAGTAAGATTAAAAATAATTGCAGAGGAAATAAATATAAGTTCAGGAGTAGGCTCTATTATGGAAACCACGTGAGGACAAATGGGCAAGCGCCAGCAAGGCCCCAATACTAACATTCCAACGCCCCAGGATGTGTTCAATATAGACGACTAGCGCCCCGCATACATCCTGTCTAATTTACACCATTTAATTTATTTGAATAACGTGTATCAGGTGCCAGAAGTGAGGACCCATTCGAACTGCAGTTTAGATGCCGGTACAGTGGCCTATACTGGCCTATATTAGATGCGTTACAGGACTAGTTAGAGAAATAGTATCAAACGTGCGCGGCGTGTTATTTGGCCTGGGATTTTAGAGGCCAGATACACTATATGATAGATTGCTGGCAGTATAATACACTCGAGATTATTGAATAGATCATTAGCATATAGTGGCATATCAAGAAGAGTAAGAAATTTCAAGGCAGGGGAGGTTGTCCATGGTGTGGCATCCCGCGAGCGATATGCCAGGCGTGGCAGGCTAAAGCAGTACCCGGAGAGCGATGTCAATATAAGGGCATATTAATCCCGGCTGTGATTACAACGATGATAGATAGTATTAAGGAAGGATGGGCAGTAGTGAGGAGTTAGATAGGTCAAGAGGGGTGGTACTGACTAGACAGACCAAGATGTTCGAATGGTTCCAAGAGAAGATACGGTGGGAGAATATTAAAGTGGTGCTAATAGTTCGGGAGTTTTATATATTAGTAAACAAGAATAGGGGGCTAGCAGGATACAGTCAAGGAGTACTATGTATTTATGCCATTCGTATAGTATTACAATTTTTATATAGACATTTAGGTTCTAAGTATGAATAGAATAGTACTTAGTCCTAATACCAATTAGTAAGATACACATGAATAGTATTAGGGTCCATTCCTAATGTCAAATCAGGTGTGCAAAGGGTATTTAGCCCTCCTAAAAATTCAGGACGTCGTGAGTGGTGAATTCTGGAAAGGGTGGGTTAGGGGCCTAAGCGAGACTTCGCTTACTATAGAGAACTGGATTTCAAGTGCCAAATCCTTCGCAGAAGAAAGAAGACTATCAAATAAAGTTTCAGAGACTTAATAATCGATCATTCATGTCGTTTCAGCAATTCAGAAATATTGGCTGCCAACATTCCTTCTAGTCACGTGGATAAACTGAGCTTGTGACTGTCACGAATTCAATTCCTGGTAAAACACAGAAGTTTTGGAAGCAAGTCTTGGCATACGCTGGGAGTTAAACGCTTCAAAATTTACAAAGCCCAGCAAGCATGGCAAGAAAGGGCCAGTTATTTCAGCCAGGCGTGACTCTAGACAAGCAAGGCACAACAACGACAGTCGTGGCGAGCGTGAAATAAAGAATCGGCAAAAACATTACATGGGGCCAGTACATTGGAGGTGTCTAACAGATCTGCAAGATGCTTCCACTAGTTAACAAGAGAGAGACCTATATTATCCCTGCCAGCTTACTCAAGGACCGTCGGGGCGGCTTCCCCACGGCCTCGGCGTTCCTCTCGGCAGCATCAGCCTTGTCGACTTGTTGTCTCCAATAGAAAAAACACATTTCCCCCCTTCTAGCTACGAGGATGCGATGTAAATTATACAAACAAGCCTTCCCGGACTCAGATCATCTACTCTAAGTACTTACACCTCATATAAACAGACACCAAAACATCCACCCATCACTCTAATACACCCAATTATTACACGAAAACGCCAAATTCCAAAGAATACAGTCATAACAGTCATAACAGTCATAAAATTCATATCAAAAAAGTATCTACCGATACCCAAATGCAAATCCTAAATGCGCCTCAGCCAACCCCACGCGCATCCATGCACCCCTTTTAAGACGGCCGCCCCAACCAGAGCTCGTATCCACAATGAATCTAATCTACTATCCCAAAGAAAATTCCTATTTCATATATATCTCCTTAGCCTTCTACCTCTCTCAATCACTTCTGTCAACCTCCCTTAGGTGTCGAAATTGGGGTATTGGAATGCAGATGCTCATTCACCAAAAACAACATCCCTAATACTCCACCTCCACTCCGCATCCCTACCCCTCTCCATCTCCCGTCCCGCACCAACCCACTTCTCGCACTTCCTACGCCACCTCTCCTCTTCCTCCCTCTGCCTCCTTACAAACTCAGGCCCAACATCAAACTCCTCGCCCACAAGCCAATCATCCTTCAACGTACTACCACCATCGCTCTTCTGCCCGCTAATCTCCTCATCGCCCTTCTTTTCATCCTCAAGATCGGGTACATCTTTGAAGACATCTTCCTCGTCATCAAAAGCATCAAAGCCATCCATCGTATCGCCTCCTTCGCTCTTGCCTTTGTTAGATGTTCCAGAAGAGGGCATCTTGAGCCAGCACATGCGTTGGGGATCGAACACCATCCCGCCTACGACTTGCACATTCTGGGAACTCTGGGGGTTGCTGATAAGGGCGGGGCGGGGAGTTGTGTTTTCTTTCTCGCGGTAGAGATGGGGATTATCTTTTTCGCGGATCATATGTGAGGGAATGGAGGCGGTGGATGGGGAGGAAGCTGGGGCGTCGAAGGGTGTGAGTTCGTTTTCGTTGCCTTCCCAACGGAAGGTGTAAGGGTTGTAGTACATGCCCTTGACCGCTGTTGCATCATTAGCATCTGTCTTTTGCATCAAAAGGGAAGTAAATTTACACTTTGGGTTGTTGAGATTGCCGAGAGGCTTGATGAGTTGAGGCTTTTGTGGTAGGCCTTTGGATTTCTTTGATCGAACGGATTGCGCGTTGATGGCACTCAATCCGGTTGTTGCTGAGACCTTGGCTTTCCATTGGTTGGTAAGGGTGGCGAGTGGTGCTCCAGCTGCTGAGGGAGCACGTTGCGCTACGGTCTGCTCTCGTGCCATGCGACTTGCGTTCGTATCACGTGCGAAACGAGGCAATTCGTCTCTCGATCTTGCGGGGGAATACGGTGTAAGCGGCGCCGGCGTTTGTGTTCTCGACGGCAGGACATCTTGGTGGATCTTATTTCGTAAGGTGGATGGTTTAGGAGGGCCACGGCCGACTGGTTCCTTGATGAATTTCTGCTCCGAATCTCGAGACGTGGGGAGGTCATCGAAACCGTCTAGCTCGAAACCATCACCGAAATGTCTTCGTCGAACGGGCTTGGTCATTTGTCGCTTCGCAGCTGCCTCTTGGGCCAAAACTGCTGCACCTCGAGGATTCCGTTTCGGACTCGGCGATCTCATCGTCGACCTCGAGACGGCCCGCGACGTTGGTCGAAATTCGGTACTATTGTTTGAAGATTCAGAGTCATGCCTGCGGAAATGACGGGATGTTTTTATGATAACGTGGTGCGAGGTAGAAGATGATGAGCCAGCGGGAAGGAATGGTAGGGGGTTCTTTCTGGCGTGAGACATGCTAGATTCAGCCCCAGAACGATCTCTTTCGATTGGGGTCTTGGGCCGAGACACTGAGGTTGGTCTACTGCCGTTATCCGTTCGAGACGGTGGCCTTTCATATCGTGATATTAATGGCTTCGCAGGCGATTGTGAATGTGGTCGCATGGTTGGCATAGATCGCTTGAGCTTCAATAGCTGCGCATTGGTTGTTGTCGGTTCATTGCGAAGACCGGTAATGGATGTTTTAGATCCAAGTTCTCTTCGACGTGGCGTTGATGGGGGTAATGAGTTTGTAGAACAGGGAGTGGTAGGTGTCGGAAGACTAGTAATTGATGATTGTGATGAATGTCCGCCAAGTCTGGATTGTGATCTGCGATTTCGATTCGCAATAGGCCCACCGCTCTCCGAGACAGGCTCAAGCTGTGATGGAACTCTTTCATGGCCACCGAGAGGACGAGGGAGTCGCGAATTCTGTGATGCGGCAGGTTTGCTAGTGAAAGTTAACGAGACTGCTGCTTTTGGTCGAACTGGGCTAGTTTGGCGAGTCGTCTTGATCTTGATGTTGCGATTCAAAGTAAGCTTGCTTGAATCGAAGACGTCTCCTTCTCCAATCTCGAGACCGGATAGGAAGTCTTCTTTGACTTCAGCACGTTTCGCAGCTTGCTTCTCGCTGGATTGATGATCAGGTGATCTGTCCTGTTGTCTGCGCTTCAGGATGTCATCAAAATGCAGAGGTCCGCTTGGTAATATAAGGCCATCAAGGCCTTCGTCTTCGCTTTCGACGGTCAGTGAGCTTGAAACGCTCGGACTCAGCGCAGAGACGGAAGAACTTCTGTTCGAGTGTCGATCTCTCCTCGTACCACCAAATCTCGTACCCAAGCTGCCTTCCCCCCATTCCTCGAACTCATCCTGCAAACTGACTGGAGTTTTGGGTATGTCCTTCCTGGCAGAAAGTTTGAGTGGTTCGCCATCTGCAGGTAGCTGGAAGTCCTGTTCGAAATTATCTTCCGGATCTCCCGCTTTCTCTCCTTTCCGGGGCGTTGGTGGGGTGATGAGAGGCAAGAGTTTGGGAGCTTGTCGACTCTTGGACACCTTGATCGTGTCGCCGCCATCTCCAAAGAAACCATCACCCTCCTCATCGCGGAACCGGTCTAAGAGATTGGATGAAGCTCCCTTTGGCTTCAGCTTCGGTTGTGGACTCAATTTGAACTTCGGTGCAGGTTGCAATCCCTTGATTGGGCTGGCTTGAACAGATCCAGGTCCACTGACTTGTCGTAACGCATCCGGAAAATTCGATCCATCCTGCTGCTTGATCTTGAATCCGCCCTCGCCGGGCAGTTCAAGATCACCATCATCCCAGTCGTCCTGAATAATCTTCTTAATCTTCCTTCCGCCGAGTCTCTTGATTGTGCCTCCCATTAGCGCCGAGGATGGCACATTCTGCGGTATTGGAATACCAGCTCTTGTAGCTGTCGCAATCGCATCAATCGTCGATCTTTCGTCATCCCCGGGCAGATGGACTTGCTTTTCTTCGTCTCCATGTGTAGAATCGAAATCGGATCGAGTTGACAGCCGTGATGATACTGAATCTCGATGATTTGTTGCTGCTGTAGTTGCTAACGACGCGCTCCGCAGCATGAAGTCGTCTCCCCCGATCTCCAAGTCGTCGTCGTCCCAGTTCTCAATCACCTCCTCCACCGCCTTGCGCGAGTTCAACGTCAACTGGTCCATCTTGTATTATTTTCTGTAATGCGAATAGAGCGAGCGTGTGTCTCGACTGTCGAGAATTTTTCTGAAGCTTCGAATTGGGGCTCCCGGAAAACTCTATTGTTGAGGGTATCATCGATCGCGCAATTGTTCAAGGTCGTGGATTCATGGTCGTAATGCTCGTAGAATATTCGTTACTTATCGTACAGTATTGGCCGGGTTGATTGCTGCTTCCTTGGTCGTCGTTCGCTGTTGCCGTTGCTGTCGCGATCTCTTCGTTTGCTGGCTTGTTCTTGTTCTCCACCACTATCGCGCTTTTTCCTTCCTTCCTCCCAACGCCCACCTAACGAGCAGTCGAGGTCGCGATGGTGTAGTATCGTGAGATGATTTGATGTTCTTGTAGTATGCGGGTTGAGAAAATTGTCGTATCAGCATCGATGGTTGTTTGCGGAGGGCTGGGACGTTCGTCGTCGAAGTGGCTGGGCGAGGGCCTTCGATTTTCGGCATCCAGATTCACGTGATTAGCCAAAAACACGAAACTTACGCGAGAAATCTCGTCGCGAAAGTTGAAGCCTGGTTTCTACCTCGTTCAACCGCAAAATCACCTGGAACTGGACATAGGTCACAAACCCGGTTGAAGATGTGACCTGTCCATTTCAAATTACTTCTCACATTTTCACAATCCTTCAAATTTTACGCTGTTTCACCATCTCTTCTAGAGACCAGACGTCATTCAAAATTTCCCAGCAACCATGGCCTCGGCCGACCTCCCGCGCATTCTCCGAATTCCCCGCACTGACAGTGCCGGCGGCGATTTCATCCTCCTCCACGTCTCTTCCGTTGGCCGCCACCCTCATGATCTGAAGCTGATTGGAACGGAGGGCACAGATGTCTTTTCGGTCAAAGGTAAAGTAGCCACAGGATCGACCCGGTCGGGTGGGACCCTGGGCTTCCAATTTCATGCGTTAATCTGTGGCCTAATCAAGCTTTGGTATCACAGTAAAGCATAATCAAACCTCTGCCTTGAGAGTGAAGAACTTTTCCGGCACTCAAGCACAATGGGAGGAAACGCTGTCCGCGATCCTGTTAGGTGGAGAGAAGACGGAGTTCACGACCGATGTGGAGGCTGTCGCAGAGGTTCAGAGTGAGAGCTCAATCACAATTACAATTCGGAAGTCGATAGAAGGAATCAAGGTATGTTTTATACCACCAGAGGACAATCTCATCATACCAGAGGCTGATATAGCATCAGAAAAAACTCGGCACGGTAACTCTCGCATACACGGAAGATGAAGAAACTAGCCTATTCGAATGGTGTTGTCTTACAATCAAAGCGCGGGAAGAGTCAACTCAGGAGCTGACAGATTTGAGGGATAAGCTGAGAGAGAAGGACGAAGAAACAAAAAAGCTCAACGAAACTCTGGCAGAGCTCGTCAGTGTCAAGAACGCCCACGAAGACGACCTTATCCAGAAATTCTCGATCCTCCTAAACGAAAAGAAGTTGAAGATCAGAGACCAACAGCGATTATTAGCAAGCGCGAATGTGGATCCTGGCAAACTGGAAGAAGTGGAACGAAATCGAATGCCAGGTAGAGACAGCCCTCCCGGTCCATCGAGAACGCGAAAGAGAAAGGCTGGCACAGCTATGAAGGACGAGAGTGATGATGATACCGACGGCGGATTTGAGAAGATGGATGTCGATGCCGACGCTGAGGAGCCGGAGCGCAATTCGGCTAATGAAGATGAGAGGCGGACGGAGGACGAGCAATCAACCGCGGATGAGGATTCTGGGGATGAGGCTTCAGCAGTACAACTACCTACAAGAAACACGAACTACGCAAAGGCTTCGGGGAGTGGTACGGCATCAAAGTCTTCGCCTGAGCCAGAGATGCCTCCAAAGAGAGATTTACCGTTTGCGAAGAAAGCAGTTGCTCCGGCTCCCAAACCTGCAGCGCCTGTCGAAGGATCAGAGACGGAATCGGATGATGATGAGTTATGATAGCTATGAATGTAATCAATTGTATGACCTCTCAATGAAAATAATCTGCATCTAGCTTGGTTCGTTCGAGTGAGATCAATTCGAGCTCAAACTTAATCCATTTAAATTTGTTTCCCGAAGCTGAACGCAAGTGCGAACATGAGGAGCTTCTGATATCTTGAAACTGAACCCTCACAGCTCGAAGAACAGCTTGTGTTTCCGGTGAACACGACTGAACCCGCCCGTCAAGGAACCCTCTTTCGCCTAGATTTTTCAATAGAACAATCTCCTTCAGTCAGAATGTAGCAATATAATTTGCATTCCATAGTCATTATTATCTCTATCTTCAACAGCTAATCGAGAACGAGGCCGCACCTACTACAAGTCCTAGTGGAATGGCAATTGCGACAGCGCTGGTAAAAGCATTCTGTACAGGAATCCAAGAAAAGCGGCCCGAACGGACCTCCATTGCACTAGTAGCATATCCAAACGCCATCTGAAGGCCGCTCCGGGTGACAACAACAAGATGGGCAAAGGTCATGGTCATGGAACTTCACGAGTGCGAAAGCAGAACTTTGTGTTTCTGGCTCTGGAGGATGTGGCCCACGCAAGCGATTGAGGCTGCAAGCAAGCCAGCAAAATAGTTTGACGTTCGAGGAGTCCATCTTACGCCGAACGAATAAGTTCGTCTCCACCCTCCCTTTATGAGCAATCAATATACATCATTACAATCTTCTCGGCAAGTGTCAAGCAGCTCTGCTGATCCTTCCGATTGAGTCCCAACTTTTCACTACGAAATGTCAGAATTAGGCTTAGATAGAGAGATTATATCGAGGTTACCTGTGAGTACCACGTGACTGTAGCATAATTGACTCGATTTGGGCCATCGACTGTGCCTGAAGCTTTTCAATTTCGGTATTTTCCCATTCCTTCACATCCATGCATGGGCCTGGCAGTCCTTGATCATCTGATATGCGGTGGGATACCAGTCAAGAACCGAAATTTCTTCATATAGCATAGAGTCATGTCTGCAATGAGTTACGAAGAGATCCCCAATGTGTAGGCAAGCTGGAACAGCTTCTTGCCCTTCAATTGGCTGTAGTAGCCGATCATCCGATGAGCGCATATTACAATGTCTTTCCAAAGTCGAATGCTCTCTTCCAAATTGGATTTGGTAGTTGTTATCCTAGGACAGTCTTGATGGGCGAACATTGACTCGGGGCTGCCTTTTCGTACAGCAGCTGAAGCTTTTCCGGTGGTATTATCAATTGCAAGGTCTATTGAAAGTGCAAAGCGAACACTTGGTGTTGTTATGATTTGAATTTGTGTTATACGACTGATATCCAGAGAAATGCCAGAGCGTCCACGATGTTCTAAGCGGATGGGGGAGTAAGACAGCTCTAAGGTAGAGTGACTTGAAACACGTTACCATTGTATCTACAATCTTATTTCGTAGTTCCAGTGTTAGCATTTACTTAGGAGGAGAAGCTGCCAGGATGTCCTTGTGGCAGACTTCTCTTCTTCTGTTTGTACCTTTCGATCTTATGCTGCTGGACAGGTTACCCATGGAATGCGAAATCGCTCTCCTTATCTTCAAGTTTTCTCTTCATCTGCTTGCGAAGAATGACTTTCATATCAGAATCTTTGAGCACTCTTTATCCAGGTCCTAGTTCTTGACTCGTTGCTTGTATTGCCGTTCACTTCCATTGTGTCAGCAACTACAATACCGGTCCTCTCGTTGACTTACGTTGCAAAAAAAAGCGAATTACGTTTCCATGATGGACTTCAGATCCTTGGGCGTCCTGTCTTCGGTGATGTAAAGCTGTGTGAAACGCCCGCGGTGCTCTTCCTATTCCTCGGCCGAATGTTCGGGGCATATGTGATGGCTATGGAATTACGCAGCCTTATCAAGTAGATCCATCGCCGCAAATGATATGAAGGTAGAATTGGGATAGACATGGCTTCTCGATTGAACGCACACAATCTCTTTTGCTAAATATCATGAGATGAACTTTGGGATGATGGCAATTTTTCTCTAAGAAGATTTGCAGATGTCCTTATGATGTTGATCAGGCAAACCTGGTGGAATTTGATGTCGGGCTCTGGGCAAACGAGCCGCATCGTCCTTTTGAGCAGAGGATTTGACTGGGTGAGATTTTGAAGGCGTCATGCACGCTGATTTTCAGATAATTAACCCCGCTTTTCAATTCAAAAGCACTTTACAGAAAGCCAGACGCTTGTTCATTACCCTCAATGGATGTTGGGGCATCCGAAATGGTCAAGACCAAGTAGAAATCCGGCAACAGGCCGAAAAGGGTTGAGTATGAAATATCATTCCAAGCTAATCCAAAAGTCCGACATTTTTGTTGTGACATAAAAACCACTACACAAGATCCAAAGCATAAAGAAATGTTTCCAAATGTTCCCAAATGGTCCCCGTCCGCCCAGGGACAGCTCCTGCAGTACTGTACTGACTCGAATTCGTCGTGTGAATCTAGCCCGTTTCGTTGGTAGAGTGTTATTTCTCTCTACTAACGAAACGGGCTAGATTCACACGACGAATTCGAGTCAGTACAGTACTGCAGGAGCTGTCCCTGGGCGGACGGGGACCATTTGGGACCATTTCTTTGTGCTTTGGATCTGTGTAGATTCACACGACGAATTCGAGTCGGTAAGGTACTGCAAGGGCTTGTCCTTGCGGTCCTGCCGTCAAAACTTCAAGTATCAGTAACAACATAGGAAATAAAGAAAGTCGCGACAAAACAGGAGTTGATCGCCTCTTGGTGTTGGGTTTCAGCTAACGCACAATGTTGAATTGAACATTAACCGGGGAGAGCAGTTTCTCGTGTGCAGCTGGGGAGATGGGGAGTTTTGTCCAAACTGCTCGAACACGGGCAGCCGCCCTGGGGATCCCTCTGACAAATTGGTGTGTTGTCATGCCCCGAACAGCAGGGGCGAACGTGTCGTAATCATCAACAACACGCACGTTAGAGACTGATCGCGTATAATGTTGTGTGGTCATACATGTTGTACTCCAGGGCTGGTCAATGATTCCTCAGGTATCCGATAAGGAATCGCTTGGTCGAAGACCCGGAACTCGGTAATCGATTCCATATCGATTCTGTCTGCCTGATTATTTAGTGCATATGCCTTAGTTTTAAAGGCTGAAATTTAGAGCCGTGCGACTAGAATCGGCCATGGCGTGAAAGAAGCGGAATTTTGACCAGCCTGTTGTAATCCAACAGATGTACCTCGCAGACCACACACAAGTTGGAAGTCCCACCAAGCGGAAGCGAGAGTCTCTGCACAAGATGGAAGAGCAGTTTAACGTCATACTCGGGACTTTTGCTACATATGGGGCCCCCCCGGGTGAGGGACGATGATGTTGGGCTGCTGTTCAGACAAAGATGGCTCAAAAGAGTATCCAAAATCTTTCCACTTTAACAAAGATGGTTCCAATTCTTGCTTCAAAGCTCGATTATTCGGATTTGTGCACCATATTTCTTTGGACGGGACGAGTGGGGGACTCCATGCGAAGGGAAAAGTTGCTCTCGCTTTGCTAAACTTCACAGTGAAGAAACGTGCGCCGGTGTTATTGATATGTTCTCGCGAAACGTTCTTGTTCTCTTTTCTCAATTGCGATGTTAATGTGGACTGCGATTCGCGTGAGGATGTTGGGGGCGGGTGAATCTTGGGAGACGGTCTTCGTCTTCGATCGAGACAGTGGGTGCATCGCCAGGAAGTGCAGCTTTGACTCGGTCTCTGATACCGGATCCGGTAGCCACTGACCTCAAGTGATGGTCTTTGATAGCGTGCGAAAGGATTGCCTAGGCAGGGGTCTCGACGGGGACGCATCGCTGTTCCGAAGAGTGCATGCTGAGTGGAGCGAGAGTGAAATCGGAAAGAGTCTCGGAGCGGCGTGAAAGTAGATGCTGATTTGCTAGAGATAGAGAAGAAACAGTAAGCAAGTGTGATATAAGTGGACCGTTTGATCGCGTCTCTGATTTGATGCACTGGAAAAACGGCCTTCTTACCTAGTGGCTGAATCTGCTTTCATTGTCCCATAAATTTTGCGTTCAGTAACAAAATCCGCATAATTTTGCTTGGGCTCAAAGGTTATCATGATTGAATAAGTGGGTAAGAAAGTCGAGTATTCTTTTTCGGTCTCTTCTAGCATCGTACAACTGAAAGTAGAACCTCAACAACTACCTCCTCTTTTCAAAAGTCTTAATTTATCCTTGTTTGTACCACTATGGCGTTGTGTCCGCGATGTTGATTGTCGACATGTCTCTTGGCGTGATCCTTTCTGGCAAATCCGTTCTCTGTCCCAGTGGGACTCCAGTTACAGCCTGTATGAGAGCAGTGGTAGATATATCGAGGCTGATCATGTCGATGGATGTTGTGTACAGCAGCATGATGTCGGTCCAGATCTCTTCGTGTGGCAGCTCGATGCCTGCAAGTTTGTTCCACACACTTATATGGTGGCTCGTGGCGGTTGACATGTTTGCTAGACAAAGTGTGAGCACAGGCATTCTATGCTCAACAGGCACTGACTTACTTGAACTCTCCCCTGCTGGTGAAGGATTGTCGGCCGGGGCAGAGTCGGCATTGCAGTCGGCCTGAGTCGTCAAGCGAGGGAGGACCACCAAGCTGCTGTGGGCTCTCGAAGGAGACACTTTGAGGCAATCCCCGGAGAAAGTTTGACCTTGCTTGAGAGCTTGAACATGCTGAGGTAGGAGTGCTTGACTGGGGTAGCATCGATGAAGTCGCTGAGGGGTCCGAGGCTGGGGATCTGCTGGAGGTGTCGCTGAACATACGTGGAAGATCTTGGTCTCCGAAATCAAGTTCCTGGAAATCGAAGACGCTGTCGGGGACAAGTGTGTTGTCGGATACAAAAGAGGGTGACGAGGCCTCGCCATGAATTGACGCGATATCATTGAAATTGTCGCCATTTTCGGAGCAAGGTTCGTGATGAGAACTGAGTAATTCTAGGACGGAATCGTCGTAAAACTTCCGGAAGTACTCCTGCTCATCTTGACTGAAGAAGGGTAAGGAGGGGTTGTCGAGGTTCTTTTCACTACCTAATTGCCAGTCATGTTGATTCGATATGTAGTATGCGCGGAGAGGCGCTCCGCGACGCTGGGTTGTAGCTCAGATCCAGTGGTCGGATCTGCGGAGGACGATCACTTTGGGGCGTGGGAGCGGTGAGTCCACCTCAATGTTTGGACTCTGGCAGATAGGGAAATCAAACTTCATAGGGACAACATGCGGGGATAAATACTGCTGTGCAGTTGATGCGGCGCTAGTGAGGGGCCCTCTCAGCCTTGCTTTGGGCGACCGTGCAGCGGTCATGCAAGCCACAGATTCTGCATGGCTGTCAACCTTGCCATAATTGCCCAATCTGCCCCTCCATCTCCTTTCCGCGAACGAGGCCCTACATAACCAGCGTCAATCGGACTTGGGATTGACAGAAAGTTGGCCGTCAACAACACGCCAAAGATCGCTGAGTCATCTATCATCAGAGGGGGAAAGGAGAAAGGAGACCTCAAAGCTCATGTTGTTGGAGTCGGGGAGCGTAGGCAGGGACCAGATGGATGCAGATACTTGTACCTTTTGTCAGTCCCAATGACTCTAGGGAATTAAACAAAGAAGGGTCCTGAATTAGGACCTGGTGCGCGTTGGAATTTTTGGCCGACATCTCTTAGAGCCAAGGTGGATGCGATTCTATAGGCTCTCCATAGGTACCCCAGAATGCCAACTTGTCTTTCTCAGACTCATTTTGATAATCGTGATGGCTTGTCCGACTTCATTTGCTATGTTCCCAAGCAATTAGTAGGTGCATGTTTCACGACAGGAGCATGTTTTGGACGTTCACCCATTGAGGGCTTTTGATGGGTTTGACAATACGGACAAGGCGATCACAGCCTGAAACCTACTTCTGAGTTCTCCGCTATGGTATCAAAGGTCAACTCGACCGCAACAAGTCTATCTTCATTAGCCTAGTGCCTTACGAAGGTAAATCAGACAAAAGGACTTTCAGCAACAAGACTGCCTCAACCGACCTCTTTGCTATTGCTCTGTTGCATCGATTTCACCAATATGCCGATTCACCAACCAGACCATCTAATTCACCAATTAGACGTCTTATTCAGTAATAAATCGAATTGATCGATAAGACGTCTCATTGGTCAATGCGACGTTTTTGAAAATATCGCTAAAACAAAAGCCTATAGAGCCTGAGTCCAGGGCATAGAATTAGTGATTGCAACAGCCTAAAACACCTTAAAATCAAGGGTTTTTAGGGTCCTGGATATCACTAAAACAGGGTTTGATTTGTAGGCAATTTTCTCCCAAAATATCGCTATTCCTAGATGTTGAATCGAGACTATTTCTACTCTAATATATCTACTTCTTCCCCCCCCTTCACAGCTTGTTTTGACTCCTTTGCCTTTGCTTGATTCGCCGTCTCTATTGTCTTATTCGATATCTTCTTTTGGCGTTGTCCCCGTCC
This sequence comes from Gamarada debralockiae, assembly GCA_002803225.1. NCBI lineage: Eukaryota > Fungi > Ascomycota > Leotiomycetes > Helotiales > Hyphodiscaceae > Gamarada > Gamarada debralockiae. Next base: position 49,652 of record NXFV01002039.1, on the reverse strand, counting down.
AAGTGCAGTTGTAGTCGTAGGCTCAGGATTTGAGACCGCTCGTCGCGCATGAGGCAGTATTGGAGTTGTCAATCGTGTGATTGATGTAGGAGTAGCGGTATGCTGGGACACGTCGTAGAGTACCGCGCGGGGAGATGAGGAAGGGGTGAAACCTTCAGAGCGCGTTGATTGGCTGGTGTCGAAGTTAATACTTGAGTTGCAGCTTCAATGACGAAGAGATCGGGTTATGATATTGGAGGTTGGGAGGGGAGTTGATGAAAATATCACCCGATAAAAAATTTCTAAGTAAAATGAGATTTGCTTGCGCGAGGTCCTTGCAAGTACCGATTTGGTGGTTTTAGGCGACGGGGCTGCATTTTAGTGGGTTTTTGGTGGGTATTGCCGCCATAATTCTCAACGTTGCGATGACGCCCTCATTTCCAGAGTATGCCATGATTTCCCTCATACAGTCGAGAAAGCTCTAACGAATGACTTTGATTTTTGGGAACAATCTTACCAAGCTTTGGGGATCATTGTTTTATTTTTAGTGCATCGTGCTGACAATTTCGAACGCAGTATTATCAATTCCCGCCTCTTTAAGTTTATCGTCGGCGAAACGATCGATGGCACCTCGACAGAGTTCTCGGTTCACGAGGAAGCAATTGCTTGGCTCTCTCTGCCACTGTACTCTTTGATGAAGGGTGACTTGTCGGAGGCCCAAACTGGTTGCGCGATATGCGGAAGCCTGGAGCTGGTGATAGTGAGAATCCAACAAACATGAAAAGAGACGGGGTTATCGATGAGGACGACGAGGAGCTTGCAGGGAAAAACAGTAGTGATGAAGACGAGGACGAGGAGGATATTGGGGACGAGGCAGACGCTATGAGTATTGACGAGCTGACACGAAGGGGAGAGGGACGATCTCAAAGTGATGAAGATTGAAGGATGTATTGGAAATAAAAGATGGAAGTCGATGACCAGCATCCAGGCAGACTCTGTATAATACTTCTTCCTCACTTCCTACTTCATTGATGCCCTTCAATCTGCACTGGCATCCTATCTTCCAATCTCTCGGCTTCCCTCCCTGCCCTAGTCACATTGTAAGCCAATCGGTATGAGAATCCAGTATGCCAATGTATTTGTGGCTCAAGCACCTAAAGGCTCGAAGGAGAGGTTCATTTCGTCGAGTGGATGCATCACTTTAGCTCCTTTACCGACTTTATCACTCTGCTCCCTCTTTCTGATCCCTAGCAGATCCACTGCCTTTACAGTATTGTATTGGCAAAAACGGTGCTTTTCGTCTTAACGAAAGGAAACTTCGGCCTTCATACAAGTTCAGGATTTTTGGCAGTCTTGTACTGCAGCCATATTCGGACGGAATAATAGTAAGTAATACCAACTAATGTAGGTGATGCTAGCGGATTCTACCAGTTCTAGGCTTCTTAATTGTTGGGTATAAATCTAACTTCGAGTCAGCTTGGCTCGGAAGCTTAAAAAAACGCGGGGAGAACGCATTTAAGGTCAGATCAACGAAATCATCGTCCAAAGCCACTGTTCGATGTCTCCTTTCAATATCATGATCCTAACTCGGCACCGAGTCGGCGCCGACGAAGTACTGAGCAGCCCTAAGACAGGAGAATGCGACTGGTCTCCCGACCACGGCAATGCACCCCGCCCTCAGATTAAAACACAATAGATATGGATTAGTCCGGTGATAAGCTTCCTAAACTACGCGATCATTTCGGAGATAGGCCCCATAATCTCCTCGATCAGCTGATTCGTCTTGGCAGAGACTCATTTCCCTCGTCCTATATAGACCATCACAGGCATTGAGACACTTTCGCTTATAAACATTATAAAAGGATTTCTCCAAAAAGAGTCACAATCATGCCACCTAAGATTGTCCTCATCACAGGCGCCAATTCCGGTGTAGGTCTGGCGACCACCAAAGTTCTTGCCTCTGCATCTAATGACTACCACGTTATCATATCTGCCCGCTCCCTCTCTAAAGCCCAAATAGCCAAATCAGAGGTCGAGGCAGAAAACCCTAGGAGTGCTTCACGCCTCTCTATTGTGCAACTTGATGTCACCGATGGCGCCTCCATCAGCCGGGCCTGGGACTTCGTCGAAAAGGAGTTCGGCCACCTTGATGCGCTCATCAACAATGCTGGCTCTGGAAACCGTGATCCCGATGTCTATACAAGGTACAAAACCTGCATGGACACAAATGTCATCGGCCCCGCCGTCGTTGCCGAAGTTTTCCGTCCACTTCTTCTTAAATCATCGAACCCGTATTCCATCTTCGTGTCTAGTGGCGCCGGCTCATTTGGACGAGCAATTGAACGATTTAATGGCACGAGGGACAAGCCGCCTGAGCCAAAGAATGGAGGTGCTTATCACGTGAGTAAGGCGGCATTGAATATGATCGCGCTGCGAGTGCACCAGGCGTATGTAGACAAAGGGTTGAAAGTGTTTGCGATGTCCCCAGGTTTCGTAGTATCGAATCTGAGAGGAACGACCGAGGAGTTGAGGACTGGGTGGGGGCAGGCTGGGCCAGCCAGTGTCGCCGGTGAAACTATGTTGAACATTCTTGACGGCAAGAGGGATGCGGATGTAGGAAAGCATGTCTATAAGGATGGAGTTTATGACTGGTAGAAATCAAATCGGAAAGATTCTGCGAGAATAAGACTGTGCAATGCTTTCCATTAGGATCATGTTATGCCAATCAATGATGCTGTTTGGTGTGCTCCTTATTTATTCATGCCAGTCAAAGCCGTCGGTTGGGTCGCCCTTAAAGCTGGCATTTCTTTGAAGTCCCGCTTAGTTTCTGGGTGTAAATGACCTGGAGACTTTATGTTCACCACAGATGGGCATCCGATCAGTTGAACGATAGAGCTGATAATTTGTGCTGGCTTTATTTCAGGAAAAAATCCCGTAGCAACTCCGAGCTAGGTTTCAATCCTTCAATGGCTTCCATTTCATCGAATCCCGGGACCGATGCAGTACCCACAAGGACATGGTGGTCTCCCTCCGGTCTCAGCACGAGCACATCAGGACAGCCAAGGATTGAGGCTATCCCGTCACCTACTTTAATCCCCGAAGTTGCGAATCCAAAAATTGATTTCCCTTCTCCCTCTTCGCCGTCAACTCCCGACAATGAACTTGAGAACGCGACATTGTGGAGGTGGAATCGAATTGCCGCAGCGGAAACTAGTATATCAGGCCAGGTACCAACCTTCGAATCTCCAGTGCCAGTGTTTGATTCGATACTCTTCGCCTTGAAGTCCTGGGCTTCGATATCACGGGATTCAAGTTCGTGGGCTTCGAATACCGAATACGAGGGTCGCGGAGCCGGAAAACGGGAGAACGGGTGCCCTTGGTCGTCGAACCCCTATAGGCACTTTGGAAGAGCTCAAGGAGAGTGAAGCTAAAGAACAGAAGCCGACGGAGGAGGAGTATGACACAGTTGATGAGCTGCGAAGGAGTTCGCGGAGAAGTAAAATGGAAAAAAGGAAAAGAGGCAAAAATACCGAAGTAGGTTTAGAGCCTGAGCAGCTCCTAGAGTCAAGCCCAGTCTTTCGAGCAAGACGAGACAGTTACCCAGAACCACTATCACCGAATCTATTCGCAACTGACTTCCAGTCCCTGCAATACCCCTTGCTCACGCCGCGTAACATTCACCTTCACACCTGCGAGCCAGCTGAGATCTTCGAACCTGACCGGAGTTATTCCAACATATTTCTCGCACACGCTTCTCTATTTGTCTTAGGGGATTTCTGGCTTATTGACACGTTAAAAGCCTTGTCCTTATACAAACTGCATAAGACATTGTGTATATTCCAGCTCGATGATGCAAATATTGAGGATATTATCGATCTTGCAAGATATGCGTATAATGAAGAGGGCAAAGGTTTGGAGGAAGGAATCGGCGCTTGAGGAGTATGGTTTGTCAGTACATGGCTCTAAATGCTGCAGTATTCTCTCTTCATGATGGATTTACGGAACTTCTTGCGGAGGGGGGCCAATTTGTCAAAGACCTTTTTAAGTTTGTAACACAGAAAATGCAGTAATACTGCGTCAATAACCAAAATTTCAAGACCTTCTTCGCCTTCTTCTAAATCGCGCGGCCACCACACCAATAATTGGACTTCATTGTTCTTGCCATACCCAAATTCAAACCGTCCCAATTGCGTCCCTTTTTGAGCATGGGAAATAAATCCGTGCTGCCTGGCCAAGCACTCTGCCATCTTGTGAGCAGGCTGTCTCATATGCCACACCCGGAATCATCCGGCTGTTGTTGAATATAGGGTTAGCCTAATACAATGTCGTCGTCGGACTCATGCTGGGCACCATTTCTCGCATCCACTTTCAACTATTGGTCGATCCTTTGCATCTCGTGCATGCCAGACAAAAGGCAGTAAAGCAAACTCAATTCGGACTGCCCAACTTAGGTTACTACGCCACGCACATGACCAGGCTTAAAAATAGTGGCTGAGTAAAATTTAGCGAGCCCGGATTTTTACAGTATTTTGTTACCAGGCTAATGCACATTAATAAGCACTAATTTGAAGCTAAAACATGTGGCGTTTTATGCCCTCTCCCTCCCACCGGACTAACTCCCGGATTGCATCATTTCCTCTTTGAGCATCTTCAAAACTTAGAGCTATGTTCTTCTTTAGTAGAACCTTTCCCCAAGTGCTCCGAATTTTGAAGAGACTTTAATAGTCGCGATTAAGCAGGGGGGGACAGCCGAAGTGGCGATTAGTGCCGTGCTTGAAAAGATCTGATCAAATACAGTCCTTTTCTTGCTACTAAGGTGGCCCCTAAAGGAGAAATGGTTAAAGAAAGTAACGTTTTAAGCACAAATTCGTAGACCTGCTAAGAAAAAAGTTGTGATTGCTAAACTATGGATTTGTCTCGTGACGGGGTGCGTCTCGGGACGCAGGGACAGACGTTAGATAGAATTATAAGAGATTAAACATAAGGTCAGAGCGTTACAAATAGAATAGCACTATTATGTGTTGAGATATTTGTGATTTAGTTAATTATTCAGTTGTACTACAGGACTTTCGCCTCACAGGGATGTCGGTTAGAGACAGCGTCCGCCCAGGTTTCATCGTTACCTATCGTCTCACTTGTTGTATCAGACTCATCAGACTCATTAGCTTCTGCTGATTCACCAAGCGGATACTCCGCATCACCGCGATCTTCATGAACGGTTGTTGGCACCTTATCAACCACTGCCATCTGCTCTCCGGTTCCGACCTTGTCTACTGTTGCGGACTCTCTCGTCTCTGTCTCGGTAGTTATAGCAGCTCCAAGATCGAGAACCTGGATCAGATTCGCATGGAGGCCTGGGATATAGTACTTGTGATTTCTAAAGTCACTCAGCAAATTAATTTGTCGAATCCATTCCCTACCGAGTAAGAGAGAAGGTAGTTCGGAAACCACGCATGCGTCAATCATTGTTTCAACACCAGCCACTCGGATATTGAATTGACGATACTGTTTCGTCGGAATGATGTGGTTAGCAACTCCTATTTATAAGCTCTTACTGAAATACAGAGGTAAGCGGAGTCTGTTGGCAATCGACCGAGGAAGAAGGTTCTGCCCGCTGCTTCCATCGATCTTCACTCTTAGCTCTACTCTCCCCTTGGTGATAGTACGGCTGCTTTAGTATACAACATGTGTTTCCTACTACTATCGAAGGTGGAGATATCATTGGAGCAGTCTCCCAGTCGTTGAAGAGCGGCACCTTCCTCAATCGCTGCATCGAGATGATTCTCGATAAGCGAAGTGTTACGCTGCATACTGGTAATTAGCCTTACTATCCTCTGCACCTCCTCAGCCTCTTCAAACTCTAGTTTGTGCGAATTATCCGAGGTGATCTCTTTGTCTTTGGTAAATGCTGAAAGAGACTGCTGAGTGGACGTCGAAGCATTTTGATAAGAGATTCGCTGACGTTTGGTAGATGACCGCTCTGCAAGGGGATCCTCCCCGACAGATGAGGGGAGGGCAGGCTGAGGGAATAGTTTATTGACCCTTATCGTAGGAGGTAGGAGCATAGATATAGTGGTCACATGTGGTGATTCCTGCGAGGCAGTACGTTTGGACCCAGTTCGTGGCTCGCATAATACGGCTGATGCAGCTTCTCGGACGGCTGGGACTGGTTGGAGAAGCGGAGGCTACGGAGGGGGAGCGTCACTCAACAATTGGCGAAGTTGAGGTTCTATTTCAGGTCGAATAGCCCAGCGATTTGGGTCTCCCTTGGCGCGGTATTTGTTAACAATCATGAATATCGGATTCTCTCCTCTGGAACCACGCCTCAGATAATCCCAAATTTGGCGGCTTGTATATTGGTAGTACGGATACTTTTCGGCAAGGCATTTTTGAATTTCTTGTGCAGTCATTTGGGAAGTTGGCGTGTTCAGCAAGCACATGGCGATTAAATTCGGTCCAGGTCTCAAAGGCTTCACCGGGGTGGCTCGCTGTGGAAGAGATTCAAGTGTATAAGATGTGCTTCGAGACGAGACGGTATCTATACTTAGAACGTGATAGAGGAATATACTTTTAGTAGGTAGAGGATAAAATATTATAGAAGGCAAAATTCTAAAAATTTGCAGAGATGCTTGAGACGTGGAAAATAGTTGACAAATCAATTCAGTCGGCACTTATCAGACTAGGGGAGGTTGCTCATTGGCTACATCGATCGATTGAAAGAGGCCCCTCGGACCAAAGCCCTGATTGCCAGAGACTCTTGGAGGCACTTGTCGCACAAAACGAGGCGGACAGCTACAAGGAAGAACTGCAATCGCCAACATCATCTGCAACTCTAACCTGGGAAGCGGTTGAGCATGGGATTTTGCGGACTCGCGTAATCTGCTGTTTTCTTTGCGCTGGTGATATTGTTCTGAGACGGTAAAGAAATCCTCAGAGAGCCTCATGCGGCGAACTCACCGCACGTAATGAGCTTGTCCATAAGTCCTGTAATTGATATCTGTGTCTCTGATGATTGAAAAGGATGCAGAAAGATGAAGCAGCGAAAAGGAAATTACAAAATAAGCGAAATGCCAGGTGTTGTTCTTATTTTCCCCGTAACCTCCTTGTTTCTCTCGTCATGCTTTTAAGCTGCGCTTTCTCTCCTCGGAAAAAGCTCACCTTTTCCCATTATCACAACCTGTTTTCAATATTATGATGCTCCTGTTCACCTCACCCCCGAAACGAACTTATCAAGTGATTGATTTTAGTGGCCTCTCCTAATATCAATTTAGACAAAGTCGTCGCACACAATCTGCATTGATCGGGTTGATTGAACGAATGAATACTTGTCATAGGATATTATTATAGAGCAGATCTTCAAATCCCCTAGGTCTGCACTCACCTTCAGAAGAAGACTACTTAGAGAGTTTCCACCTAAGACTTGGAGCTGCAGGACCGCTTCAATCGTTCGTTTGATTACGGTAGTTTGAGCGTCTACTGCACAGGTCATGAACCAATCTCTAGAATATCGCCAGTGATCCAAGCCCACTCATCACTCAAAGATCCAGCGTCTTGGGTCTTGTCATCCAAGTGAAGAAGCACCACCACGCCAGAGAGCCAATCCTCCCAATCCTTCAATCGTTCTACTTTCCATTACGCTTTCCCACAAAGCTTTCTTCTGAACCTTCTCCGCTTTCTTCTTCTTCCACTTCAGTAAATCCGGGATCCACTTGGACAGCTCCCGGCGTAAAGAAGCCTATGCAATAGCTTGCAATCGGTTTGCTTTAGCTTCCTGGTCTGTACTTAGCTGTAAGGATGTTAGTTAGGCTAGTACACACCATAGCTCGGATCAAAAGATCACAGTAACCAGCTGTCGCTGGTTATGCCTAACACCGTATTTATCCCTGGACAGCCGCAGAGATCACGCCCCGCGCACATGACTAGCCCGTACGTCATATAATCGCCTCGCGCATTACATTAGCTCTGTGCTTCCTAGACTCAGAGTTGTCAGCACGAGGAAGAGCTTCGAGATGAAGTGGGCGCAATTTTCAGCCGAATCAAGGCTGTTGAATGGAATCGACATATGTTCGAGAAGTCTGGAGTGCAGGCTTGGTTTTGAACGGATGCTTGGCAATCTTTCGTGTGTCGAGAACGCCAATAACAGACGAGTATTTCCCATCTTCGAGATTGACACCAATGCCTCTCATCATTTACAGTTTCTCGTAAATTCTTTTGCCAACGAGGATGACACGTTGGGGGTTCCCATTCTCATCTTTTTGCAAGATGTGCTGCTCGAGGAGATCTTTCATCTCGGAGGGAAAGACAAGTTTTGATTGACTGAAGAGAAAATTATATTTGTTTCCCCTCTTCTTTGACCAAATATGATTTTGGGTAGGCACGAGGTCTTGAAGATTGGATATCTTGGTTGACCCTAGTGTCGAGCATCCGAAATCGAAATTCCCACCTCGCGAATGGTAATTGAGTGCCGGGTGCCGGTACTCCTGCTGAGGGTATCCATTTGCTTGAACTTGAGAGAGACAAATAAGATGGGGGCCTTCTGGTTGATGGTGGATTTGTTTCTCCTTTGAAGGCGATGTCCAAGGCTCGGTGTTGTCTAGTTTGAGGCCAAGCTCCGGTGGAGCATTTGGAGGACCTGTACTTGCGGACTTTTCGATATCGACAATTGTTTCTCAAAGCATCGAGAGCCCTGCGTTGGCCGAACTTTTGCCCATATTGAATGATGCGGGAATTTGCCGGGAAAATTTGGGATTTAGAATATGAAATGGAAACGCCGATGGCTATCAACGGAGGCGATTTATAGGTTGCTTTAAAATTGATGGGTTTGAGGCTGGCTCCCAGGTTTCGAGTCTTAAAATAAAATTAAAGAATGCAAAGTAAATAGTCTGCAGTCTCAAAACCTTATTATAGAAAGTTGTAGTTGAGAATGAAATTTTTATACAGACTAGGAAATTACAAATCACAAAACCAAGCGGGCAGTCCAGGTCCCTTGAATTGGAGCCTCACATAATCAAGTTCAATTCGAATGGTCTTGAAGTTAGAAATAAACTGACGTGTTTCTCTTCCTGAATACAATCTTCCCGGAGCTTATGGTTCCTCCGTGATTGGATTTTGGAAGCGAACATCTATACACATCTTCCTTCATCACGTACCGGTATTACCTAATTTTAACGGAGAATTGCTCAAATGGCATCAATAGACTGAAGAAAAAGGCTAGAGGAAAAGTCGATGTCGATGTTACGTTTGGTAGAGCAAACTCTCTGCCTACCTCATGCCGCCAGCCATGAGATCCCTCCAGCTTCGACGTATGAGTTTTCCGATCTTTATGATATGCCATATGCGATTTTTGTTTCAGTCGACTGCGAATCTGCTCATCGGAGAAACCGCAAACAACTTATAAGATTACGAGAAGTTGGGATTTCCTCTCTGGATGTTAGAGAAATCAAGTCCGTGTCTACAATGCATCAGCGCCCGAACTGCAAAACATCATATCATCTTATAACTACCATTTCAAGAGCCGTCGGTAAGGCCCACTTGCCAAAAAATTCATCTTCGGCGACTCAACAATAATTAACAGCCAAGTCTTTTATGATTTATCAAAGAACTTCTTTGAATTCAAAAGTCCCGAGCCTCTTTCCACGGAATCACGAAACGTCATTATTGTCGGACATATTGTCGAAGCAGACATCGATGCTTTTTAAGGTCTCGGGGAGTCAATGTACCGGCGCTCAGAATATTAGATACTTATGAGATAGCGTTTAATGTGCCCCAATGTACTAGAAACACTCCAGGACTCAGTTTGCAAAGCTGGTTGGACAATTTTGAGGTTCCATTCAAGAATTGGAATCTTCACAGCGGTGGCAACGATGCGCGCTTTGCCCTCAGATTACTTCTCTTGCTGGCTGTCAGAACTGCGAGGGCATGGTGTTACTTCCCAGTCAGGAGGCAACGATTAAGGTTTTGCGAGAGTTCACATGTGCCCCATTGCCGACTTCAAAGGACAATTTGAATCCTTGAAGGTTGGGCAGAGAGGAAGGAATTGAAATCACAACGAAGAGAGGATAAGGGGGACTTGATTGATATGTTTGATTCTTCGACGTTTGGAGTGAATGAGAAGGCATTGGGAAGTTATTTTTCAGCTTCTGGTATGATTTGAATTCCACAACTTTCAACTTCAGATAGCCATGAATTTGGAGGAGAGGCTACCCATTGATAGAATCTCACCCTGATCTGTGATTGTGTACCATCTTCTGAACTTCGAAGAGCCAACAAATTGTACCAGAAAGCCATCCTGATGCCAAACGCCACAGCCCAGAAGTCCCACAGCCAAGTAAACCCCACACCACCTCTAACATAGGTACTCAAACACCAAACTCAAAAGCCAGAGCATCTCAGCGATCAATCATTTAGTAGCACTCGCCTTCCTCGCAACCTCCTCGTAACTGTCAGAAGTCCTAACAGGCTGCACCTGCGAACCCACAATCGGCATCCCTGTACTCATCCTCCTAATCGCAGTCATATCAACCGGGCTCTGCTCATGTCCATTCCTCAGAATTCCTCCTCCACCATTCAGGCCCACAACGCTCGAGATTACAGGGGACGGCACAGCAGCCGTAGATATAGATCCGAGCCGCTCTTTTCGCCGCCCGAGAGCTTGTTTGTACATGCTGGTCGACTCTGCTGCGTGGTTGTCGTAGGCTTCTAGCTCAGCGACGCCGCGGTTCACGAGATTCAGCAACTCTGTTGAAAGTTCTGCACGGATTTGCGCTCCTGTGCGTATAACGGGGCGCCCACCAGTTCCTCCCATTTCCACATCTCCATTGCCACCAGGAGCAGCTGACATTGCTTCTCTGAACTCGGCATTCCCAGGCTTGACCTCATAATCCTCCGCCTTCGCGCCCTCTCTCGCCTTAACTCTCACTCTTCGCAACATCTCGTCCCTACTCGTTCTGCTTTCATCCGGCCTTTCTCTCCACACTTCATCACTTCCCTCGTCCCCATCATCACCTTCACTCCCACATTCCCGCCCCGCCAGCTCTTCATTCGCCTTCCGCACTAAGACCTTGCTCCTGGCTTGCAGCAATCCCAACATGTTCCTCCTCACAGCTTCATGCTGCGTATTCAGATTCTGTAGAATGCGGCTGATATTCTCCTCTTGCGTTGTGGGCTGCGCATCTTTGGAGAGTGCGGAGAAGGTGGTGAAGATTGAGGGAGCGAGGGAGAAGGGTTTCTGCTTTGTGTTAGCTGGTTCAATCCCATACAAAGGAGAGTAAAAAAAAGGGGGAGATAGGCGATGAATCACGTGCAACCAGACGAGAAAGAGAATGCGGGGTAAAGCGGAAAGGGAGTGGGGAACTGACTTCGAGGAGTGTTTGCGGCTGCTGTTGCGGCTCATTTTGGGCTGCCATTTCGAGGCGGATGTGGCTTGACGGATTCGTTCTCGAACCGCGAAATTGAGAGTTTAGATACCCCTCCCTCCCAATCTTTACCCAAGTTTGGTCGTGATAGGTTTGATTGTAGCTCCTCGGCGCGTCGTCGTGTGGTCGTCGTTACTGTCAGTCGCCGCTTAGGCTTGATTTCTCGGCTGATTTTTTAAAAATCTTTTTAGTTGTTTGATTCTTCGAGGTGTTTTTAAATATAATTAAATTACTACTAATTCAAAAATTTTAACAAGATTAATAAAATATATATTTCTATATATAAGATTTAATTTGTACTCTTAGGTTTTCTTAAATGGTTTGAATTAAAAAAGGGCCGATTTGTTGATTTTCTTTTGAAGAATAAAATACAACCTTTTTTTGATCTTAAAACCGTCCCGAGTTTAGCAGCCCTCTGCATTAGGCAATGCACGTGCACGGGCCACCGCCGCTTTCCACGTCTATAAAAGTCGCGCTCCCCCTCTGCTCGACCATCTTCAATCCCTCCCTAATACTCCCTCGCTCGATCGCACAGACTCGTCATGCGCCGTCTATTATTATCCAGTCAGCTCGGGCTAAGTCCGCCCTGCTATCGGCCTCGCCGTAGCTCAAGAACCTGACAACGGCTAGTTTGCAACCCAGACCCTCGATCTGCTACTCTGGATTCGATGCTCTTAACTGTCGTGACGGGTGATCACTCCTCTGGATCGTGTCGTATTAGGCCGATATACGAGTATGAGCCCAGCTTAGCGCCATCTCGCTGTCGCACTAGCACAACCCTCACGGCAATTCCCCTCGATAACAGAGAGCTTACCCTTAACATTCCTTCCATGCGTGCCGGCCTGGCCAATGGAAGAAGGTCGTTTGGGTTCAGCCATGCGGAGATGGTCATCAGCTCCATGGAATGAGTGTGACGGATTAGAGTACGAGCATGACTGGGCTGATCACATGCCTATTTCTCGATCTTCGATAAAGCCAACGAATGCTGGAGATTGCATAATGACGAGTCCTGGCTTGATCTTGTTGCGATCAACCGGCGATGCAGCGTTTGCACGAACGAAATGGAAAGCACACGTCAATCTACCCGCGGCGTTCTGCTGCGAGAAGGCTGGGATCAACCTGCGTGCTTGACGTTAGAGCTGAGCGATTGGCCCGATCTGGAAAAATCAAATAACACGGTTCAGTGCATGAAATTTTAGCTCTCCAAGCCCCTGTAGAGATGAAGATTTCGCAGACTGCCTACCTTGCTGGTAAACTGATTCATTTCATGTGCAACGGCCTACGCCATTTGCGAGCGGAAAAGCTAGGGTGTGGACGAGGCCTGTCCAATTCTGACAAGCAGGTGCTCACGGGTTACCACTTAGCCACTCAATCCCCATCGCTGAACACCCCATACAATCTCAGACTTATTCCCTCTCTGTCCACTTCATTTCGTGACGGCTGCCCTTGAGAGCATGAAATTTGTTTGATTTGCACTTCCTCCAACAAACTCACCAGTCTCTAACGGTAACCGCCTATGGCCTGTTCAACAGGCAAGCCCTTCTATCCATTCACTCGACACACCAGCAGCCAGAAAATATGCAGACCCGCGACCACTTTTACCCGTTCTGGAAGTCAAGCTGAGTCAGATAGAAATACTACAGCGAGAGCTGAGGGTACGTGAGAGAGATTCACCCAAAGTAAATCATTCTGATCTACTAAGCAAGCGCGCTCTTGCTAACAATGATGAAGATGACAAGAATCTTCCATCCCTCAACGAGGTCTTTCAGGCTGCTTCGTATCCGAGGGTTTCATTTGAAGCCTCGAACAGCGAGCGCACACTTTAGCATCTCAAACAGCCAGCTCTTAAAGGGCTAGCATGCAAACCAACCGAACAGATTCCGGACTGAGTAAATGTCAAGGCGACAGTCCAGGTAAGCGCACCGGCTGGCCTTCTCGCTGAGAGGCGGCCCGCTAATCAAACATAGATCGACCGATGATTCTCGAAGGTGATGACTTTGATGAGGCAGTCTAGGGATAAGGCCAACGACGCTTCTAGTGTCGATCCTAGGCATGTTGAACAGGATGCGAATCCACATGATACCCTAGCGGCCTCAGAACTCGCCTCAGGGCCGACAGAGTCCATTGATACATCCGGTCTATGGTATGATGTTAGGGGGGACTGTTAGATCGACGAGTCTGCTCTAAGACTTAATTCTTGTGAGCAGCAAGGCATACCTCCCGCTCGTGTACAAGGTCAACCCCAGATCCTCCCCCAATCCTTTACGCCACTATAGGATCAGATTAACCAGCAAGACGTTGGTGATATCGCTCAGAGCACATCGGTTGAGTCAGCACCTCACTCCATGCCTAAGCCTTCTCACAACGGCGATGATGGATAGACCGAGGAGAGAATGACTGAATTGGAGAAAGAAGTAAGACTGGCTTTAGTAGAGCAAGTGACATTATCATCGGCTGGCGCCCCTAACTCTCCACGTTCTAGCTCTGTTGAGGCGTGGGAGCAGCAGAGATTCTAGTGGTCGCGGAGATGCCAGGGCGGACGGAACTGCAGGAGGAAACGCTGGGCGTGGAAGCGAGAGAGATAGAGATGCAGCAGCAGCAGCAGGAGCTCGTCCGGCCAGCAACGGGTGAACAGCGGGATCTGGTAGAGGTAGACAACGCCGGCGGCAAGGAAGCTACCGAGGCTCTGCCAACCACACAACTCCAGAATAACAAGTACCGTTTTCGACTTCGTGGGATAGGCGCCCAGTAGCTTGCTGGACGCCAGACAAAGACAACCCAGTACCGAGTCGTATGGGGTGAACATCCAAACAAGCATGATTCTTGGGTCAACGAAGACGATCTGTAGATGTCAATGCTAAGGTCACCTTGCGAAGGATCCCTTAAAGACTTGCCCCCGCAGGTAGAAAGGGACGTTATACGGGTTCACTACATGCGTTCTAGCTAGCGCGGTAGAGTCGGGAAATTTTTTGAGTACCAGGTCAATGAGCTTTCCTGCTAGATTACTAAAGATCAACTGAGAATCTCACTTAGTCTCAAATTGCTCGCTAAGCTCGAAGGTAACTAGTTTGCTGCGTCATGCGAGCCCTCATCTTGGCATATTAGAGGAATAGATCGCTGACTGAACACATCTCAAATAGTGCCTTCTCCTGATCTCTCGAGCCAAGCACAATCCGAGGTCTATCTCGAGCATCCTACGACTCCGGTCAACGAGCTCCGCCAGGCTCCATGAACTTCCAAAAGTCCGTCCAGGGGCCCTGCTCTTCTAGAAGGCCAAGCACCTAGCCCCGAGCCTGAACCAGAGAAGCGGGGGCAGCATCAAAACGTACATAAAGAGATCAGCAGTGATGCTCACCATTCTATAAATGCTAAGGATAATCATGACGCCAGCGATACAGGCGATGAAGGCCCACGACTTGCAAAGCGACGAAAGCCACGTCCAGCACCTGTCGATGATACCCACCAACATGCCTCGCGAACCTCTTGGAGTCCATCTGCAGCAATAGAAGCAGAACTAGTTGCTAAGTATCAGGAGTGGCCCTTCCAAGGCTTTCTCAAACGCACTAGGATCGGAGCCGATATCACATATAGTCTCGAGTTTAAATTCCCAGCTATCTCAGAGCGCCTAGATCTGCCGATCGATCCGGAATTGCTAAGAATTTCCTTTGGGGAGGCGCCGGCTAAGACATCAAATCCCTATGATATCGCCGCACATTCGGAGATAGGTTGGGCACCTTTGCACGTCAGATATTACGCACAATATGTTCATCAGAGGAAGAAGCAACGCTACGCAGAATGAAGCGGAAGGGCTGTTCGTGGGAGGAGATCCATGCTGCCCTCCTGGGCCGGAGTAAAGGAGCGATACAGGTGCGCTATTCGATGAAGTTCAATAGATCGAGGAAACATCGGCGACTGTAGGGCTTCATGCAGAGATCAGCTATCTATTTAGAGCAATTCAAAGAATACATCAGTCTTGGAAGTTAATCAATGTCCTTTCATCTAGCGTCTTTGCTTCTCCATAGTCTTCCTCCCGTCCGTGGCACTCTTTACTCTCTATTTCTAGTTCTGCACTCCCAATTTCTTTTACAAGTAATGCCTCTAGGCGGAAGAAAAAGAATTAGAGATAATAGATCTACCCAAGGACCGGATTGACTATTCTGAACTGAGCTTCAGATGGAAAAATTACTATATGTGTTTGAGAAAGAAAAGCGAGAGGACTCTGCAGAGCACGCCCGATCCCCAAACACTGGACACATTGCCTCGGTTTCCATAGAAGTCATGAAATGAGGGTCGGTTAACTGTTCTGTAGGATCTTTTAGAAGTGGGCGATAAGTAAACTTGATTGGTTACATCCGAACAGGGTGTCGACTTGGGGCAAAGCCTGTAGTTTGCAGTGACAGATCAGGCGATAATTGTGAGGCAAAATCATGTACTCATTGATAACCCCCGGAGGGAAGACTTGTCGGGTTGCCAGAACCCTAGGTGTATATATACAAAGCTAAGCCTAAGCGTTACCATAGCAACTGACATGCAGCTTCAAGAGGGAGCGAAGGTGGGCTGCTGGTAATTTTTTTGGAGTGCATTCTAGAAAATGTATCATAAGAGGTCTCAAATTAGTAGCCTTGCAAAAAAAAGAATTTAGCTTCCACCTCGTCCCACTCGAATTTTAAGAATGAGCCAAAGTGGGCTTGACACTAAAAGTTGTGTCGCGATGACCAACCCCAACCCGCCCCCTTTCTCCCCCCAAACTTCACTCCATACACTTTCAATATACGCTCAGCGCAGGCAGCTTAATGGGAACGAACATGCTGTCTCATTCTCCATCTTTTTATCGACAGCCTCTATCTACGATTGAAAGGCCGAAGCTCTACTTCTGTCCAAGCGTCTTCTTGCAATATGGTCACGTGATATGCGAGAAGTAAGGAGAATGTGATTGGATTATTAAGGTCGTAGAGATACTGGAGATACTAACGAACTAAACAAGCACAGTAGTCTGTACTTATAGACAGAAATCTCCCTATGACTTATGGAACACGTCACACTGATCAAGTGAACTCCGAGTCATGTGATGCCATGCGACTCGGCAGGCATCACAGATAACCAGATCACTGTGCCTAGAACCAGAGTCACTCATTACTCATTCCAACACGTCTCATCAATCTTGTTCTTTCATTTGGGAAGAGATAATGTCCAGAGTCGACTGCTGGGTTGCAAGTCAGGACCACCTATGAACAGGGTCAAAAGTTGTAGATAAAAGTATTTAGTGAAAACCTTTGTAGGTAAACGATGCATTTATACTGCACCGAGTCTCAAACTTTCGAATACGAGGGGATCGCACAGTTTCAGGTTTCTAAATGTTGCTGCTTCAAGCGGATATGTCGATTGGTGGGATTGTGTGCAGTACTACAGCTATTGAGGCTTATCTAAACCCTCTGAACAATAAGCAGCCGTAGGCTCCAATACTAAAAGCTAGGTAGAAATGACATTCTTGCATAAAAATTCAATCATGTGACTCATCATGTAACTCAACCTACAGGATAGATCCTTAACTAGGGCCGTCCAGTTCAGCTGGCATAAGGTGAGAGCTTTGTGAATTTTGCTGTGTGTCGAGCTCTGTTGCAGCCGGCACCTGCGCAACTGAAGAGGGATAGCTTCCCTTCCAAGCTTCATTGTGAAGAGGAACATTCTGAGCAGGTGAATTCTGAAGTTCCACTGGTCTCTGCGGGGCCATCGATGGAGCTTCGACCAAGCCAGGCTGCACCTGTGACCATGGAGCAGCCGAAAATGGTTCCTCAGTTTCAGAGCTCGGCAAAACCATCAGCTTAAACCTTTGTTCTTGCTTCGTCTCCACCTTTGGCTGGGATTTCGAGACTTTAGGAATGACTTCCATAAAGTCTGTAGGGCACTCCAGCCACACACGAAATCCTTTCCATTTGAAAGTACCCTGATTCCACTTGTTCAGTACTGCACGGATATCGCCATCCTCTCGCAAGCGTTCTTTGACTTTCTTCACAACGGTCCTTTTATGTATGGCTTTTCCAGTGTAATAGCCAACTGCAGGGCCGAAAACGAGGAGGAATGCAGTGCTTGCTGCCCCTGCGGTGACTCCTGCCGTCCATGCTGCTGCGTCCTCGCTAGGTGATAGCTTGGCGGCATCAACAATTTCGCTGGTGAACTGATGCCATTCATCGTGCGTGACTTGTAGATCATATAATTGCGGATGGAATGGGAAGCTGGAAGAAATAGAATCGCTGTTTGATGGTACTATGAATCGACGCGAAAGGAATTTCTGTATAGGAGGTCCCATTTGTTGTGAATGTGGGTTCTGCATGGGAATGGGAGATATTTGTTGAGGATAAGGATTCTGTTGCAAGGACGGACCCTGCTGGAAGTTGTGATTATGTTGGAAATTCGCATTCTGCTGGAAGTTGGGATTTTGGATTTGCCTTGAATTTATTTCAGTCGGAAGCAGACATAGCGGTTTGAACATGTACCTACGGTTGGAACGCAACTTGGCTGCCCTGTGCAAAATATGGAGTACGTGAATACGCAGGCTGTCCTTGTGCCGGTCCATCACTTATTTTTCTATCAATCTCGCTCGCACCATGAAAGGTATCTGGACCTGGATAAGGATTCGAATCTGGGGAGGGATTCTGAGAGGATGAATTCATGGCGAATCGAGGGACGAGTGATGCGCGAACACCATATAGTAGGCTCGATTACTCGAGTATGAGGTATTTTCCGCAATGAGCACGCGCGTGCAAAAAAGTACCATAGCGAACGATAGATGGAAGAAAAATGAATGCGGGGGCATCAGTTTCGTGTCCCAAATCCTAAATCAATCTACCGCTTCTAGGGGAACCATTTGATGCTATGAACATGATTGGCTTATCCAGCTATATCCAATGACACTGGAGAAAATCCTGGCAGGTTGAATGCTTGCAAGAGGCACAGCGCAAGGGATCCCAAGCGACTAATTTAACTGCAAACTCTTCCAAGCTCTCCTTCGTTGTCCTGAAACCTTCAGAGTATCCAATTTCGATGACTTGGAGTGTGAAATGGAGGGGAAAAAATCGCTACCCTCAGGAGAGGAATAAGACTGAGATGGCAGCTTGACAGCCCGGAGTCTCGTCTAGGTTTGTCGCCTTTACTCGGATAGGCTTGCGTTCAATTTAGGTGCAAGCAAGTCCATCCCGACACCTTCATCTTCCCAAGTCATTCTGTATTTCATTCACCGACGCGTCCATTTCATCCAAATGCACTTAGTATTCCAACTGCATCTTTTGCATCTCTAATTTCGGGTTGGGAGCTATTCAACTCGTTTAAGCAAGGTCATGATCTCGAACCCAACCTGCCTCTCCCATTTTCTTAGAGATCTACAGTCAGTTAGCTCTAGATTCCAGATTTGCTATCAATTTGGGAAATACGGAGGAACGGATACAAAGCCGGAAACGTTGCGATCCCTTAAGCTTGATGTTTAGAGCTCCCATCCCGCATCTTAGCATATAATTTCTAGAGCATAGAGGAATGGGAAGGAGGGAGGGGCATGAACAGCATTATATATAGGAGGAGGTATCCCTCAAGGTACTCAAGTTTATCAGTAAAAGTCTCCCTAAATACATCATATCAACATCAATATCCAATCAAAACGCCCTCAGGAGGTTGTTTCTGCGACAAGGTATATTTACCCCTCTTCGTTCTAGATCGAAGTAGATATAAATGGTTAGAAGATATGTATGCTGATTACTATATACATTTCTAGCTCCGCTTGTCTTACAACGGCGAGCCCAATGCTCACGCTCCGTGCCACGGCCTCGACCGTAGAAAGATCTCTGGGTCCACTTATATCAACAACATCATTGTTCCCGAGAGTAACTTCAAGTTGGAATCCGGTACGAACAGTCTCTATCTCTCCGTCCATTTCCCGCTACTTTCCTGCAAACAGCTTCACAGCTAAAATCAATGCCCTATCTCTTTGGAACGATCATACTGATCGAAACTGGAACGCCAAAGACCATCTCCGAGGTCGCTGACACCAGGGAAAACATCACCTCGCACTTCTGCCCTGACTGTGGGACTACGCTCTTCTGTACTGGTGAGAGCTTCCCGCAGGCTGTGGTCATCAAGGCGGGTGTTCTTGATGGGAAGGAGTGGCCGAATTAGAATGTTCCGAAGGTAGAGTTGTTTGCGGGGGACGGAGTGAAGTGGGCTTCTGCTGTTGATGGTGCTGCTCAGATCCCTGGTATGCCGTAGATTCGTGGTCGTGGGGGACTGTAGATAGTGCCATGAATGGACATGATCTTCGTAAATTCGTATTGTTCGTCTTTGATTTTCCGTGGCCTTTTTTGACTTCGTGATATTCCCGTGCTGTAGGCAGAACGTAAATTGGTGTTTGAAAGGTTGTTATGTGATGTCGAAGTATCATCGAGCTGGCAGTACTCTCCTCACATATTCCCTTCCAATCTTCAACCCCTCCCTAACCAAATCCTCCACCCTCCTATCCTTCTTCTTCCGTAGCCACAACAAGACAATACCCAGGACCACCACATCCACCAAGAAGTGCCTTATGCAAGCCCACACCAACCACGCAATCCACCTTCCCAAACTCTTCCTCCTCTTCCCTTGATACTCCCTACCCGTAGCAATCTGCTCTCTCAACGCCGCAATCTCAGCCGTCATCTTAACTAACGCCCGTTCGATCGTCGTTCTCCACTTACTCGTCTTCCTATTATTCTTCCCATCATTATTATTAAATTCGTCGTCTTCGTCGTATGCATCATTATATCCTAACCTCCTTTCCGATTCTCTCTCTGCTTCGTCGTCTTGGCTCATTGGGCTGAGAACTCGCATTGGCCCATCGTTTCCGGATTGCGGGCGCGCAAATTGTCGTGGTTGTGTCGTGTAGGAGGGTACGCCGCGGCCAGGCGAAGATCCGGAGGACGACGCGCTGTTATTCTTAATCTGATCCCAGACAAATTCGAGTTCTGCTACAAGTTCCCTAGCATCCCTATCATTGCATCATCAGCGTCTATTATCCCATCCATTCCCCTCCACTCCAACAGCTTTCATCTCCCATGCAACCTCCTTCGTCCAAGGCAAGAAAGGGGACTTACGCAGTAGTACTAGCATACTTATGCATAGTCTCAATCAGCGCCTCAATATACCTCCTCTTCGCCTCCGTCCGACTAACACCCCTCTGCGCATCCCACGCATCCCATTTGTCCCTCTCCCTCTTCAGCTCATCGCCCTCTAACCCATTCTCCCTTCCCTCCTCACCATCCTTAAAACTCAATGGCCTTTCCATAACACCATCTACGTCCCCTTCCATTGCTTGTTTGTAGAGTCCATAGAGCCGTAATCGATCTGAGGGAGGTGGCCGTGATGCGCCGGTTTTGGGGATCTTCTTGACGGTGTTGAGGGCGTGCACGAATACTCGATCTAGGTGGCACACCTGTCAATTCCTTCCTTTCTTGTCTAACACATAGTAGACTGTGCAAAGGCGCGCAGGGCAATTAAAAAGACGTGAAGCATTACATACCCACAGAATCCGCCATCTTATCAACAGCTCAATCCCTTGATACTCTCCTACTCTATCAAGTAATCAACAAAAGTCGCCACGGCAGCGCCCCGGCTAGAAAGCAACAGCAAAAGTAGAGTCTTGGTCTATTGGGATAACATAAGTACGAAGTGATTGCACGTGTAAAGAGCAAGAGAAAATTTTGTTTATTGACCGATAGAAGGGTAAATTACTATCATGCGCTGGAAAGATGGATGATGCGCATCGCGTGCTGATGCGGGTGTGCCGAGGCCTTGAGATGGCAGGGATGTTGCTGCCGACGAGGAGTTGGACGCTAGGAAAGATCTTACTCCAGGATTTGGAGTGGAGAGAGTTGAGATTCTTATTATACATTTTGATGAATGGGATTGATGGGTTGGGAGGTCTGAGAATCTCTCAATTCGAATAAACGTTTTGTTGCGTTGATGGTTCAGCAAAGTCTGATCTGCTTGATGCAACTGCTTCTCGGCTCAAATGCAAGACCCGTATATGTCGAGCTTTCATCGAGAGTATTTGTACAAGAGCTTAGGTAATAGGAAATCACATGAAATGGTTCAATTACTTTTATCTAATTCCAGTTCCTGGTAATGCTGGGTAATCTTACACTTTCCTGGTCGAAAATAGCCCTGGGTATCATAAACATCTAAACCAACACCGTCCATGCAATCGTCAAAAATATCATCCAAACTCTCTCACGTGCCTCCGAGTCTCTCCAATGCTTCTCTCTCCCGCTCAGACTGTGCATCATGCATCTTCTTCTTTTCCGTCAACTCCTTCATCAGATTCTTATTAGCCAAAGCCATCGCAGCAGCCTTGTTCCCAGCATCCTTCTTTCCATTTGCTCTGCCATACCCCAACTGCTTATCCTTATGACCGTATCCATCTAGATAGACACCAATCGTGAAGAGCGGTAATTTATTCGTCTTGTCTTTTTTCTCCGGTGCTGCATCCTTGTACGTCAACTTGATACCCTTCGAGCCCAAAAGCTTCTGCAATTGCTCCTTAGGTCCCAGCTGTACAGGTGCTGAGGGCGCGATTTCGACCTTGCCAACATCACCTCTCAATCTCCACATCGGGCTATCAAACTTCATTCCGCTCTTCTCTTCGTTGATGATTTCTTTCTTGAGAGTCATAGACCAAAGCTTCTTCAACCAATCCGTAACGCGTACAACACCATTCTCCGGGTCAGAAAGTACAACAGCAGCAACGTAAGCCTCGAAAATATCTCCCATAATCTTGGTGAGATCTTGATCCTTTGCTGGATGCTTTGAATTGCCCAGCATCTCATTGGGAAGCTTGGCGCGCTTCTCGAAACCGTATTGACGGGCGTAGTCTGAGAGGGTGATGTTTTTGACAAGGCGCTCGCGGAGTTGAGAGCATTTTCCTGGGAGGAGAGTTGGGAAGGTTTGGGCGATGAGAAGGGTGGAGGTAAGGTAGAGATAGGCGTCTCCAACCCATTCGAGGCGCTCATAACTCAGATCTGTGACTCGACCGGTGCCCATGCCTTGGTGAGTGAACGCAGCGGTCTCGAGGGTAGGATCTAGCACCTTTGGGAGAGGCGGGATTTGTTTGGGAATTTCGGATGACTTCCAGGGCGTGATAGACAATGCTGACAAGGAGCTGGGGAGATTTGATGCGTCGATTGACTGAGGTTGTGGTGCTGGTGGTGTGTTGATGGCGGGAGAAGTGGTAATTGACTTTCGGTTTCGTAACAGGGTGCGGAGATCCGCGCATCGATTGAAAGAATCCTGGCCTATCGAGTACATCACCTCGTCCGAGCCATCCTCATCCAAAGCCTCATCTATGGCACTCATTAGGTTGGCGATTTTCTCTGATTTCGATGCCTTTGGAGGGGGACGCGGGCCCAGCTTGGAAAATTAGATAAAATTGTCAAACTTGTAACATAAACTTACACGTTGCTTTTTAGTCGTGGAAACATCCTCCTCCTCCTCGCTATCTTCAAAATGCATCCTCTTCATATCCTTCATGATTTCATATGCATCTGGCGGATATGTCCAATCTTTGGACGCAAACCAAAATAAATAAAAGGTAGTTAATCTCCTCGTGATTATGAGCATCAGGTCCGTGCGTTCAACCCCGGAATATTGGTCGGGCCGTCTTGTTAAGCTAATTTGTGTAGCCCATTTCAACGTCGCGAAAGATTTCAGATATACAGCAATTGTTGAAAACGATTGTGGTGGAGATGTCTGTCCCACGCTCAAGGATATTGGACCTGATGAAGGTAAAGTTCAAATCGGTTTATTTTCAGTAGTTTCGAAGCTAACCCAAACGATATTAGGTCCAATGTCGGATTTTCAACCACACCTTCAACCCCGAACGAGTTCGAACAGGAAACAAGATCCTTCGACAGCGATTGAAGGGCCCTGCTTTGGCATCATACTACCCACGGAAGATGGCCACAATCAAGGATTTGCAGAAGGCATATGCACCCATGGGTTTTGAGACTATCAACGAACCGGAAGATGACCGATTCGAACACATCAAGATGTATAGTTGTCCAGAAACTGTTACAGCTGGCACATCTGCTAATAGTTTTGTAGTCTCAAGGCAAGGGGAAAGGGTGCGCCAAAGAAGAAGCGGACAGCAGAAGGTATGGATTGCAATCCGGGTGTTTCTGGATGGATGCTAACAATTCATCTGCAGAGTCGAAGAAGGGTAGAAAGAGGTAGATTGGGGGGATGGCATCATTGGTTAGCATTGTATAGGATACTGCATAGATGTAGGATCATTGGCGTTCTGGGGAAGATCAGGGAGTACACTTGTCTCGAATACCTTTCAGAATTGAAGAAAGAAATCCCACACAAACATCAGAGATTGCAACCATAAGCTATGCGTGCACTCTGGTCTTTCAAGAACTGGGATATTTGTAGAGATCGCTGTTGTCAAATTCCATGGGTGACTGCCGGATGTTCAATTCTGGAAGGAGTATCTTCCTGATAGCGATTCCCAGCTCCAGGTTTTTCCAAGAAGCTTCCAAACTCCCCCAAGTCAGCCCTAAAGCGAATTTATATTTCTACGGTTTTCCGCCAAAGAGCTAGCAATAGTTTAAACTATGATGTCACTAGCGGAAGATACTGAGTTCCCCCTTTATAGTATCAAAAGGGAGGTCTTCTCCACGGAAGTCGTATATCGTCAAAGGAGGGGAATTTCCATCCTTACCAAGAATAAGACTATGCACTCCTTCTAGATGTAACTGGAAGTTGTAGTGTAGATAAGGCCAGTCAATCCATTGGCCAATTTGCAGCTGAAGTAAACTCTCCGATCCGCCCAATCCATAGGCCCTTTAATTCACTAGGGCAAGGGTTCTTAAATTCAACTCTTTATGATAAAAGCCTAGAAAAATATTCACTCCGACGTTTCGAGCGGAAAAGGTCCACGGAGCGGTTCACTTAAACGCTTTTGTCTGCGGATGATAAACACTTTCCTCAATCTCTTCAACTTCCCGACTTCCCCACGTCCAAGCCCAAAACTAAAACCCCCAAAACACTCAATCTTGGAGGAAGCAACACTTTTAGGTGCACCTTCCTCATCTCCATCACCTAGAGCTACGCCTCTTATTTAGTTGTTGATCTTCGCTCTTTTCCATTCTGTTCTCCACCATCTACACCTTCGCCACCTACACGTCGAGACATCTCCCCACAACGTCTCTCTTCGCGTCCAGAAGGCCATTACCATCTGCCAATCTGACAATAAACTTCACGAAGACACCTGCGGATCATTACTCAACATGTCTGCTAACGCTTCTACTGGTTCTCCGACTCTTCGTCGCTCGGTGGCCAGAAGCACCTCCCAGGAGAATACCTCTGCGTCTGATGACACAATCACTGGTTGCATCGTAAGTAATGACCTTCTCATCATCAAAACATCCCCAAAAACTCACTTTCGAGCTACTGCCGTCATGCATTCTCGCCTCAACCATCTTCACTTCCCTCCGCTCATTTCTTCCCGACACTTCCCTACCTCAAGTTTGTTCTTTAGGACGCAAGGTTTCATCTCAACACCAGTCTCTCGTTTCTTCTTCATCTGACCGATTATTTCTGCAATCTAGGGAGGTGCTACGTCTCTCAAGAAAGGTGCCACGGCCTTGTCTTCCTCCAAGCTCGGAAATCAAACCCCGAATGTCAGTTTCCCCACAACATCACCTCTCACTTGTACGAGCATTTGCTAACAACTTCAGAAGATGAAGATAAGCCATGATTCTACCTTGTCGACCGAGGGTCCGAACCAAATGGACAAACTCCTTGCCAAACTCTCTGAACAAAGTGCTGCCATCTCCAAACAAACCGAGGCTCTTAAGGAGGATAACGTTACATACCTTCGCACCGCAGACTATGTGTCTGCCAGCAGCTCTGTCCCAATGACAGCTGCAACTGAAACCTTCAACCAGAGCACCGCTCCGACTACAAGCTCTTCAAGTCTCGCTGGAGACAACGGCCCGACTACCGATGAAGTCCTCCGCCTCAAGCTTGAACTCGAAGCTGCCAAGGGCAAGATTGCTCGCATGGACCAAGAGCTTGCACAGACTCGAATCACAAAGCATACCGTTGATCAAGCGATCGGATCTGCCTCTGAGGCTGACTTCCCCATGAACGACCCGGCCGAAGTCCTTGACCATTGTTTCGCTCATCTGCCTTCGGGTTTCAATCCTGCTGGTCGTCCACAAATCCATCGAGATAATTCATGGGCAGCTCAAGATGATGCTGGCTCTGATACTAGTGATGCTCTCTCTTCTTGTGGTTTCAACCATGCTCGCGCCATCTGGAGCAACGGAGGCAAGCCAACCTTCACTTCCCAAGGTCCTATGCAAGGAGGCTTCCAACAGCCATCAGGAGAACTCGCTTCAGCTCAATGGATGAGCCGTAGCTTTGGTCAACCATTCGTTGATGCCCCTGGTCAATGCCCTGCACCACCGCCAGCTCTCCGTGAACAACGCATGATGCCAGAGCCTGATATCTTGATGGCTCCTCGCGCTGCCCGACGAAACAACGTTGGCCCTCGTTTCAGCCACCGAAACGTTGGATCATTCCCCTATGCTGGTAGCAACAGCTCTTATGATGGCTACACTCCAACCTCCACTCCCTATGGCGCAGTTGGTGGCATGGCATCTGGACCTGCTGGAATTGGAGCCCCAATGGGTATGGGTATGAATATGGATGGCGTAATGTCCAGTGGCGGCTTGCCTAGCGGAATGTATGGCGGATACCAGCCTCAACCAATCGGCACTCCACTTTCCCCACATGCTGCGGAGTTTACTTCTTCTGGTGCTGGATGGAAGAACGACGTAAGTACTCCAAGCGCCTGTTATATTTCCATTACTAACAGATATCTAGGCTGTTGCTACCGAAGGCCAGACCTATCTGCCTACCACTGAGCCCCTCAACTATCGCCGTCTTCTTGACCGCACCGTCAACTGCAACTGGAAGTATATTGTTGACAAGATCGTTTGCAACAATGATCAACAAGCCTCTATCTTCTTGCAGCAAAAGCTCAAGGTCGGTACAACCAAGCAGAAGTATGACATTGTTGAGGCAATCGTCGCCCAGGCTTATCCATTGATGACCAACCGCTTCGGAAACTTCTTGGTTCAGCGCTGTTTCGAGCATGGAACTCCTGAGCAAGTCATTAAGATTGCTGAATCCATACGATGCAACACTTTGAACCTCTCCATGGATGCTTTCGGCTGCCACGTGGTTCAGAAGGCATTTGATTCTGTTCCTGAGGATTACAAAGCTATCATGGTCCATGAACTTCTTCGTCGCATTCCGGAAACTGTTATTCATCGTTACGCTTGTCATGTTTGGCAGAAGTTGTTCGAGCTTCGTTGGACTGAGTCTCCCCCTCAGATCATGAAGTATGTCAATGAGGCTCTTCGTGGTATGTGGCATGAAGTTGCTCTCGGTGAGACGGGTTCCTTGGTTGTTCAGAACATCTTCGAGAATTGCCTTGAGGAAGACAAGGTAAGCTCTTTCCCCTGACATCCTGAACACAAACTAACATGATTCCCAGCGACCCTGCATTGAGGAAGTGCTTGCCAGCATTGACATTGTTGCTCATGGTCAATTTGGTAATTGGTGCATTCAGCACATCTGCGAGCATGGGGCTCCAGCTGATCGCAGTCGAGCAATCGATCATGTCATCCGCTATGCGTCCGAGTACAGCATGGATCAATTTGCTTCTAAGGTTGTTGAGAAGTGCCTCAAGCTTGGTGGTGTTGACTTCCTTGGTCGCTATCTCGATCGGGTTTGCGAGGGTCGTCACGATCGTCCTCGCATTCCCTTGATTGACATCGCAAGCGATCAATACGGCAACTACCTCATTCAATACATCCTCACGCACTCCAACCCTCAGCATCGTGAGATTGTCGCTCAGCACATACGCAAGCACATGGTGTCTCTTCGTGGATCCAAGTTTGGCTCTCGTGTTGGCATGCTCTGCACCAACCCCGCGATTCAGACTCGTCCTGGTCCTGGTGCTGGTCCTACTATCGGTGCTCCTAACCTTCGCATGCCTCAACCAAACCCTCGCTACCCTGGTGCTTATCGTTAATCTGTGAAACACCACTCCACATCTTGCTCGACTTGCTCCTCATGCTTTGTCATAATGTTGGCTGTGTCTTGGTTCACTTAACGATCTTTACGGACACACGATATCATGGAACCACCATAACGATACAACATATTCGAACGGGCTCTATCCCTCAGTCTGGTTTTGGTCTTTCACATTTAAGGATGTCTCAATTGGCTGTCCTTACATCCTGCGAAAGTCACCATAGGCCTTGTATTGTCTCCTTTGTTTGTACACACAGAAGCTTTCCTCGGACGTCGACTACAATATTTCCTTCTTGTTTTTACTCAACATTTTCTCCGACAACCTATTCTACCATCACCAGTCATCCTACACCGAAGAGTCTTATCGTCTTCTGTGATTTGGACACTTCATGGTTACGGCTTTTGCATCTTGTTGTCCTGGAAAAGTTCATGGCTGCCTTCATTGACGGCTTTGCTCTGCTTCTGGCTCGACCTGCTGCACTGCTTCTTTGTGTGGATGTACAATTACCTTCGTTTTTCATGTTCTCATATCAGGTGGGCACTGGCGGTGGTGCTTTAGAAGATGGTATCTGCTTCTTTTCTGCATTCTGGCAGATTGTAATGTGGGTGGATGACGACTGCTATTATGCTGTGATGTTTCTTGTTGCTCCTGCTATCAACAGAGGGTCAACACCAAAGCTTTGTTATTTAGTCAGTCGTTACAGATTAGAATAATACACATAGCTGCCATCACATTGAGTTTCTTGGCGGTGAACATCCGTTGAATTTTCAATATTCAGTCAACCAACGAGATATCTAATTCACGTCACAAGCTATAGGAAAGGTTGATGAACCCCTTGTAGAATGGGGGCTCCAATATCACAACGATGCGGAGTTCAACCCCAGGCTCTGTATAGCATCTTCAAAGGAGTTTCATTCTGAACGAGTTCGCAATAAGTGCCTCTATCTGGCGCTTAGGTTGGCTTCCTCGAAGCCCTCGAAGCTAGAAATGCCATGCAATTTCGATCCTTTTGCAACGTATGTACCCATAATATCCCATGCCAGATCTCCACTATATCAACGCCATCCATGCAATGTGATATCCCCAGATCATTCGCCCATCACTATGTGCACGCGCCACTTCCCGTCAACTCTCTCACTTCCCTTGCCCATCATCCCTATCAACAAGAATGTCTTACTCAGGCAGTTCCTGAACAATTACTTCATCCCTACGATCTCCAAACGTTCCCTCCTTACCTTCGATTACGTCGTCAGGCACATCCGTCTCCCATGGCTTCCGGCGCTTCGAGATGACTGGCTTGGTAGCTTGGTCGGTGAGGAGAGTGGGTGGTATGTCTTTGATTCCGGGGATCGGTGCGCCGGTTGTTATTAGTTGGACTATTTCGGCGAAGGTTGGTGGGTAGGGCGCTTCCGCCGGCTTGGAAGTTGGGGGGTTGGCGTCTGCAGAGGTTTCCCTTGTTTGGGTTGTCAAGGATGGAGTGGCTTGGTGGGGTGGTACTGCGGGAGGAGCCTCGGTAGACTTGGATGCGGAGGTGGATGTAGAGTTCGAGGTTGAGGTGGGTGTTTGGGAAGACTTGGAGGAGAGATAGGTCTTGTAAGCGTCGAAGTCGATGGAGGTAGATTTCTTGCGGGAGAGGTAGAAGACTTGAGCTCGGAGGGTCAATTCTTGGATTTGTGAGGGGTCTGTCGTAGGTCCGAGGATTGCAGAGAGTCCGCCCTGTCAGACAAAGAATCAGCAATTGCTTCGCAAATAGTTGAGAAAGTGAGGCTCGTGACGATGCCGAGGCTGGAATCGCTGAGCGAGCATGAGATGTTGAACGTACCTGGAATTCAGCATCGTTCTCCCATGGATAGGACTCCAGCTGCTGGAAGATCTCAGTGTTCTCTGGTGTTGAGGCTGAGTCTGTAGCCATGGTGTTGATGTCCCACGTGGAGTCGTCTGAAGAGGAGAGAGGGCTGTGATTCGGGTAAGGCTGAAGTCGAAGGCGTCGCAGGGTGGACGTAGAACTCGAGGCTAACTAACCACCTCGGGAACGGGACCTCGAATGCACCAACAGTTGAGTCTTAGAAACGAAGTCCGAATTGCTGAAATTGGTGAGCCATTGCAAGCTTTTTGTTTCTAATGGAAGGGACTTTCATAATAATCTTATCGAATGTATTAGAAGTGTCTGCAGCCCTCTTCTCATGTGGCAGGGTGTCCCGGAAGTGAATCGTTGGCGTGAGACGAGCTCGCCAATTTTCTGCGGCTCCCCAGCCTCTTAGCTTTCCGTGCTAACACACAAACTTCCTGAACGATTAAAAACCTTCCCTCCTCCTCCACTACAACACCTTTGCGCGCCTTTACGAACCTTCCCAATACCTTCTCTCTTTCTTCGCATTCAATCAATCGAGCTTGCTGTGAGCTGATCGCAGTATCACAGCACGATGACAGAATTCATTGGGTAAGTACTGGGGCTGAAGCGGGCATTTCACCTTCGAAACCGAGTAGCTAACTTTGCAATAACAGTGCGAGGATATCACTGGTATCCAGGAGCGACATTCGGTATGTTCGACGCGTCGGGAAGCAATGGGCGAAGATCTGACAGGAAGCTAGATATGTCGGCACACTCCACGAAATCAACTCTGAGACCTCGACCGTGGCTCTCGAGAACGTCACGTCATTCGGCACAGAAGGGCGAAAGAGCAACCCCGAGGAAGAAATCCCTCCCTCCGACAGCATCTACGAATACATTGTGTTCCGCGGTAGTGATGTGAAGGATTTGCGCATTGAGGAGACACCGCCTGCGAAGGAGAACAAGCCACCTCAGGTCCCCAATGATCCTGCCATTCTTGGTGTAAGTGCGCACTTCTTTTCTCTTTACTGTCGCGCCTTGAATTGGGCCGTTCAGCTGCTTCAATGTGATGAAAAATTTCGGATGTAAACCTTACTTTGTCTCCGAGAGCGCAAAACCATGTGGAGATTTCCGTTGCCTTCCTTCTGATTACTACAAGCTACATACACGTTTACCTTAATTGTTATGTTTTGAGCAGCTTGCTAATCAATTTTCCATGCAGAGCGGATCTCGTCCTCCCCCAGCAGCACAAGCTCAAGCTCCTCCACGCCAAAACCAACCACCATCTGCTCCGCAAGCTCCTCAAGCTCCACAACAGCAGCAGCAGCAGCAGCATGGACCTCCTCCTCCCGGCCCTCCTTTCGGACAACATCCTGGGTATCCTCCGTTTTATCCTCCTCCGCCTGGCAATTGGGGCCGAGGTGGCCCTCCTGGCCCTGGCTTCCCTGGTATGCCTTACGGGGCTCCACCAGGCTGGTATCCTCCACCTGGACAAGGCTTTCCTCCCGGACCTTTCCCTCCTTACAGCTACCCACCAGGACCGCCCGGTCAGCACTTCCAACAACAACAGAGCCAGCTACCAAAGCCAGCTCCAATTGGCCCCAGTGCAAATAAGCAGCAAGCTACTTCTTCAGCCCCATCAGCTGACAAGCAAGCCGAGCCAAAGAGTTTAGCCAAGCCTGCTGCTGAAACTGCTACTTCTTCCGTAACAAAGGCCCCAACTCCACCAGTTGCTTCAAAGCCATCTCCCGATGAAGTCAAGGTTCCTATTGAACCACCATCCGCATCTCACAGTGATGCTACTACTGCTGTTTCGAAAGCTGGCCCCACTGCCCCAAAGAATAATAGTCGAATTCAACCTGCAATTCCATTGGCAAGTCCTGCAGCTGCAAAGGCACCCCTTCAACCACAATCTGGCAATGTTGCTACACCTCCTGCAGCTCAACCAACTCCAGCAAGTCTGAGAGATGCTACCCAAGCTGCCACGGCTGCAGTTGCTGCTGCAATGGCCAAATTGCCACCTGCAGACCAGGCAAATGGAACCCCCATGGACAATCTGAACAAAAAGGTGGCAGAGATGAGAACAAGTGATCCGATTCGTCCACCAAGGCAGCCAGGAAGCGGGAGTGGTAGTGGCTTTGCTCCAGGAAGAGGAGGTCGTGGACGAAGTGGAGCAAGAAATACGAATCAAAAGGTTGAGGTCCCTGAAGCTGACTTCGACTTTGAATCATCCAACGCCAAGTTCAATAAGCAAGATCTTGTTAAGGAGGCTATTGCAGGATCTCCTCTTGGTGAGGACGCACCAGTTGCTTCCCCAACAGAACCAGACGTTCCGATTGTTGGATACAACAAATCTACATCTTTCTTCGATAATATCTCGAGCGAGAGCAAGGACAGAGCCGAGGCGGGTAATGGCAGACCCGGTGGACGAGAGTGGCGAGGTGAAGAGCAAAAGAAGAACCTTGAGACCTTTGGCCAAGGCAGCGTCGATAATGGATATCGTGGAGGCTTCAGAGGTCGTGGTCGTGGCCGAGGTGGATACAGAGGACGAGGATATGGCGGAAATGGTCAGCCAGGACGAGGACGTGGAGGATACCGCGGCCGAGGCGACCAGACCATTGTGCAGTGACTCAATTGGTTACGAACGATCTGCACGACAAAAGGGCTTTCTTTGCGCTGTATGAAAACCTGCTTGCACGAATGCCTTTCCTTTTTAGCTTCGGATCTCAAAAGCAGTTTATTCGAGCTTTGAGCTAGCATTGTTTTCTTTGCTTGCTACGAAATTCGAGATACTGGAAACATGGCTGGATGTGTTTGAGTTCTTATTTCCTTGCGTTTTTATTTTCATTGCACACTTGTATCACCAGGATCACGAACTCGATCGCATAGGGGGAGGAATCACGATATGACCGGAGCAAGCATTTGCAAGACAGTGCTTCTTTTTCGACATGGTGGTTTCCTTGATACCTGATAAATTGGAGTTGGCTGGCTGATGGTACGTGGACGATCTGGATGGATGGCTTTTGCTTGCGCAGTGCAGAGTGCCTTTGCCTCTTCACCTAATATGAGCGAATGGGATGAGATCAGTTGATGAGGACCTATTGATGGTCGATCGGAACGAGATGAAATTTAGGGATGGGTTTGCGGTTGAGATGGGTAGCTAGTTATGGCAGTACTCATCAAAATTCAAGCAACTTCAAGCCAACTCGTACATCCTCGCAGTCCTTATTCTTGAAGCTTTTGAGCAGAACTTTTATGGGTTTCTCTGTGGTCTCATGCTGTCTATACTCTACCACTCTACCATTGTGGCTCATCTTTGACGTGTATCGTGCCTTCCCATGACGGAATCGAATCCTCAATTCGCAGCACCATTCGCCTGTCTCTTCTCTCTCACCATAAACTTATACTCAACAATTTCGTAATCCTTCCACTCCTCCTTGACCTTTCCCCCCTCCAAACCCACATCCTCCGTAACAACGAATCCACAACTCTCATACAATCTCCGTCCCGTTAAACTGGCCTCCACAAAAGCCGTCACACCAAGCTGCAGAAATCCAATATCAGCAATTATCCCTCAAGATCCTTTAACAACCCAAGAGCCTTGTCAATTAGACATATTATCACAATCAAACTCCAGGTAGAACAGAAATCAGATAGCACTCACCTCATCAGCTCTCGAAGTTCCCCATTCCACCAATTGCTTCCCTGCCCCCCTCCGATGATGACTCGGCGCACAAAAACACATATCAAGTAGCACAGCCGGTCCTTGAACCCTCTCCCTTCTTCTCCCAAAGAACTCTTCCATAATCCATTCAACGTACTCTTGATCATCTGATCCTGCCCCTGAGGTCAAGCCTTTCTCGGAGGGTAGGACCCAGTTTACGTCGACTTTGTCTGGCCACCTCTTCCCTTCTTTTCCCTGCTCCCCATTTCCCAAACTCTCTTGTTCAAGTTGGTTGGGAGCGGGAGTTTGGCCAGGAGGCCAGACAATCCACTTAGCAGCAGCTACGATGGTTTGGGACTCGGAGTCGACGATTTTGAGCCATGTTACGTGGGGGTCTTCCATTGTCTTCAATTGACGGGCAATGGTTCGCTCAATGACGGACTCGGGAACGGGGTGTGGGGAAGGGTAGATAAGGCGGTGCATTGTGTTATGGGGGTGGAAGGCTGAGTATTGGGCCTTTACTATGCCCAGGAGGTCCTCAGGGCCAGCTACTGAAAGTTGGAGGGGCATCTTGGGTCTGTGGGGTGTGAAGGTTAATGGGTGATATTCTAGGGTTAAGGTTTTGAAATAGTCAATTGGCCCAATTCAAGGGACCTGGAGTTGAATTCGGTTCAAAGATAGAGGAAAAAGGGAAGAGTTTGGGTTTATGTAAAAGGGAAAGAGAGCAATGAGTCAAAACGGAGATGCTGGTACAGTCAAACCCCACTATATCGGAACGCACTATATCGGGTTTCCTACGCTTTCGGAATAGCGTCGCTGATCCTTTAAATTTTTGCGGGCTATATCAGAATACCTTATTATAAGCCTTTACGCAATGATATTGTGATTTTTTTGTGTATTCCAATATAATAAGATTATTCAGTTTGGCTTTAAACGCTGTAGATTTGTCGATTCCAAGGACCCTATTATGCCTCTCCCAACAACTAAACAGCGCTCTGCTGCTCGAATAAGTACTGCGAATCGATTAACGTTAGCTCTTTGCCAATCAAGTGATAGCTCTAGCAGGTCGAGTATTCCTATTGGCGTGCGTAAGAATCGTAATATAGTGACAAATGGAGAACGCATTCAGCTTCGCAGATGGTTGGCTGATAAATCCTTCGGAAAACAAGAGCAGAAGGATGCAATTGCTTGGTTTAAGGAATAGTTTGACCGGGTTCTTTCTTCTTTTAAGATATCTGATTATTTAGACCCGAAATTCGCGCATCTAGGCACTGCGGAGCTGTCGAAATTCGAGCTCACCTTGAGCAGAGCTAGTACAGCCGAATACCGTGTAAGGAGTTGGAGGAGGCTTTGGCTGAGTGGCAGTATTAATATGATTGTTATCCTAATTTGGGTCTAACAACTGGTGACCTGCTTTATATAAAAGCAAGAGAGTTCTACGACAAGCTTCCTTGCTATGCTAGGAAAGAGTCTCCTAAATTCTCAAATAGCTGGTTAAGAGGGTTCAAAAGACAGTACGGTTTAAAGGAAAGACATTGTTATAGAGTAGGTGCTTTTGCACAAATTTACAATAAGAGTAAACGAATAATGGAGGAGATCGAGTGGCAGTAAAGGAATATAGGCGAGAGCTTACCTACAACATAGATATATTAGACTATTATTAGAGGATAAAACCTGATCGTTCTCTATCAATATACGACGCCAAAGGAACGAGGAAGGCAAAGGCTCGAATTACAGCCAACTTTTGTACTAACGTAATAGGAAGTGATAAGTTGCCTATATAGTTCATTAGCACAGCAAAACGACCGACTGCCTTTCGTGCTGAAGGCTTGTAGGAGATTGACTAACTTGGAGCTGTTTGGAGAAGTAATAAGTCTGCTTAGATAATCTAATATATATAATGGAATGGCTCTATTAGTTTAACAATCGAATGCGTTGTGCAAATAAGAAGGTATTGCTATTGATGGACAACTTCTTAGCTTACAAATTGGGAGTTGAATAGATGATGGAGAAGGGTGAACTAATATATACAAAGGTTTGCAGCTCTTGAGACTTAAGACATCAGCTAATATAATATAGACAATGTGGCTCCCTCTGAATGTAACTTTTGAAACCAACCTCTTAATTAAGGCATTATTTATAACTGGAAGACACATATCAAGAAACAATTCGTAATGTTTATGGCAAAGACATAGTAAAGACAAAAATCTCTTTAAAGAGATCGTGTATTACGAGCAATTGAATGGGGAGTTCAAGCATGGGAATAGGATGTTGTACCTGCAATAATTTAGTAGTGTTGGCGGCGGAGCTAGTCTATCGATTTCGGCGCTTTTCCACCTTCTCCTGCAGATATTTGGACAGATCTAAAGAGGCAATCAATTAGATGCGAATTTTCCTTTATACAATAAAAGACCGAGCATTTAGTTAGTCCTTAATATGCACGAGTATATCTCCCTTTACAGCAGTCCTTGGAGCAAACAAATTCTGCTCTTCAGAGCTACATGCTATAATTTAGAAAGGTTATTTAGTTATCTAGCATATAGTGAGGGGAAAAGTGGGTAGTGTGACAGCTCTACACAAAGAAGTCTCGCAAAGGGGACATCCGTCAGAAGGTACTTTATTGTACGAAAATACTAAGCTAAAGGAAGAAGAGAGGTTCTACAAGTACAAACAACCTCATATACCCGAAGGGCGCGCTAGGCCCAACTGTCACAGTAAAGCCTTAAATACGGCGCACGACACGCAAGCTCCCACTTATGAACCATCATACATTTCATTAACTAAGAGCTACAAGAACACTGCATAGACCTATCACCTCTCGGCACATCCCCACAAAACCTCTCTTCCTCCGCCTCATCCCAACCCCATCTCTCCTCAAAAGGATGCAACGCCATGTTGAGAACTCTATCTAGAATCTCCCTCTCGCCATCTTTCTCTACTCGTCTGATAAGTTCATCCAATATCCAACCCTTGGGTATGAATTTGGGATTCACTTTCTTCATCTCAGCCATTCGTTCTTCGTCGTTGCCGTCTGGGCCCCAATCTTCGTAGACTCTGGTGCGCCACCTCTCTAACCATTCTCCTACACGCTTGCGAGCACTTTCGTCCGTATTACCAGCTCCGGTGACGCCTTCGTGGTGGAAGAATACGCTAGCTGCTGCTTGGCGCTCTTCTGCTGTCTCTAGATTTCCGACCTTGAGGTTGGACAGTTTGCGGAACGTTTGGTTGAAATCTAATTCCAGCGCTTCCATCGTATCCAGTAACTCGCTGAACAAGTTCTCGAAATCGGATTCTTTGTGTGTTTTCAATCCTAAACGTGCCGTCATGAGACGTTTGTATTCTTCTAGGAATACGGCTTTGAATTCTTCTCCAACTCGTGTGATGAGTCCTTCTGCTCTCGAGACTAAATCGTCGGCATTTTCTTGCCTTACCCCCTTCTCGACGAATTCGGGTTCATCCACATTGGCACCGATGCCAATTAACTCGCCAAGGGATTCTCCTAGACGGACGAGATTCCACCAAATAATTGTAGGTTGGTTGCGGTAGGAATAGCGGAGCATGTGATCGTCGTGATTAGGCGTGTACATCGGATCGAAATTATCCAGGAAGGCAAAAGGTCCGAAATCGATGGACAGTCCGAAAATAGAAGTGTTGTCTGTATTCAAAACTCCGTTGGTGAAGGCGTATGCTTGCCATGCTGCAACGGTCTTGGCATTGCGGCGCACGATCTCGCGGTAGAGGCGGGTGTAGCGGTTCTCTTCAAGACCGGAGGGTCCTTCGATGGTGTCTTTTCCCACTGAAGCTCCGACAGGAGCTTTGCCATCGTCGGCTGGGTTTCGACCAGGTAGGGAAGACCAGCCTTCGAAGACGTTCTCTGCGATGTAGTCGCTGAGCTTGCGGATTAGGTCACGATCTCCGCGTGCACGGAGGATATCGAATGTGCCTATCCTCAGCCAAGATTGTGCGAATCGTGCAACGATAGCACCCGGCTCCAGCGTCTCTCTTCTGACTTTCGAATGCGGAAGCAAAGTCAGTGACAAAGCTCTCGTAGTCGGTATCCGCAGCGCATTGAGAGCTTCTGAGACGATGAACTCTCTGATACTCGATCTCAACACAGCCTTACCGTCTGCAAACCTCGAATAAGGCGTAATCCCAGCGCCCTTCAATTGTAACTCGTATCTCGTCTTTGTACTCGGATTCGTAATTTCGAACAGAGAAATCGCTCGTCCGTCACCCAATTGTCCAGCCCAAGATCCGAATTGCCATCCGCCGTAACATTGCGCCCAGGGATATCCGCCCTCTTCTTTCTCTTCGTTCCAGCCTAGCAGTCTGTTGCCAGCAACAGTCTGCTTAAACTCCTCTGTCTTCGTCTCTTCTTCTGATATTCCCAGATCTTTGAGCGCAGCTGGACTGACTGACAATAACTCAGGCTCCTTTGCCTCCTCGGGCCGTACCCATGTAAACAATGCGCCTTTGACTAATTGAGGGGTGATGTCTTCGCGAGGGGTCTTGTGTGAGACTGCCGGTGTGGGGAATTTCGGATCGGGAGGGAGAGAGGATGTGAAAGTCCATGATTTGGGAAGGTCTGCGAGTGAGGTTCCGGCATAGGAGGTGCCGTTCGTGACTTTGCCGTTAGAGAGGTGAGCTGCCATTTGAGCGACACGCATGCGGGGTAGTCGTGGAGATCTTGGGAGGTATCTTAAAAGCATATAAATGATTAAAAGGTAGTATTATCCTCTTGGAAAAAGAGACAGTTTATATTTAAAAGTGCAAAGGAGGTGGAAAATCTAAGTTGTGACGACACGGAAATAAATATATTTTGATGAGCGAATGTTAAAGATCTCGGCCAAGGAGGTCGAAAGTGGCGAAAGCAAGCCTCATCGCTGTAAACGGCTAGCCTGCCGTTTCTCACCGCCCTCGGCGATGGGGGCGAGGGGGGTTTGTGGGATCCGTTGCGACATGACATCCGTTGCGACATCCGGAAGACGTTATCCACTCACAAAATTGTTGAATGACAACCATCCACTCTTGAGGGAAATAATATATCAATTGACAAATCTTCATGACTGTTACTTTCCGAACTCTTCGATGGACCTCTTCACCCATTTCTATAAGAACTCTTTCGGCCCCTTCCAAGCGTTTCCTGAGAGCTACCCCACTTGCCATAAACTCGACGACAGCTGCATATCAAACTTCGTTTGGAGCTGAAGGAAACTTAGGGATTGCTCCAAAACAAATGTCTCAATTACAGAATCTGAAGTTGAATGATGGGAATGAGATCCCAATGGTATTCCACCATCTCCATTCGCTCTTCGCACTTGAGCAGTCACTGATTTGTAAATAGATAGGCTACGGCCTTGGAACCGCGCGATATAAGCAGGATGCGAATGCGCCACTCGACAAAGAGCTGATCAAGACCGTAGTCATGGCCATCAAGGCTGGCTACTACCACATCGACGGCGCAGAAGGTACATCTCCCTCCCACACCCTCCTCCTCTTTCTAAGCTAGCAACCCCCTCAGTGTACGGCAATGAAACCGAAATGGGAATCGCAATCAAAGAATCCGGCGTCCCCCGCGAAAAACTCTACATCACAACCAAGGTCTCAGGCACCAAGGTCCAAGACACGCAAGAAGCATTGGAGCTCTCCCTGAAGAAGCTACAGCTAGATTACGTCGATCAATACCTCATTCATGCTCCCTTTTTTGCGAAAACACCTGAAGATTTGCAGAAGAAGTGGGCGGATATGGAAGCCATCCAAGCTTCTGGAAAAGCGAAGACAATTGGTGTTTCGAACTTCTTGCAGAAGGACCTTGAAGCTGTTCTGAAGACCGCGAAGGTTATCCCGGCGATCAATCAGATTGAATACCACCCATACCTGCAACATGGCAACCTTATCGAATTCCAGACGAAGAATGGGATTGCGACGTCTGCATATGGGCCTTTGACTGCGGCTGTCAAGGCAGCTCCTGGACCCCTGGATGAGACGTATGCGCACTTGGCTAGGAAATATGGAGTCACGCCCGGAGAGGTTGCGCTGAGATGGGTTATTGATCAGGGCATTGTGGCATTGACGACGAGTGGAAGCGAGCAGAGATTGAAGGGGTACCAGAAGGTCTCGCAGTTCAAGTTGACACCGAAAGAGGTTGAGGAGATCAAGACGATTGGATTGCAGAAGAATTTCAGGGGATTTTGGCAGGATAAGTTCGCTGCTGATGATTGGTCTTGACTTCAAGCATAATGAAGTAGAAAAACGCGAAATTCGCGAGTTATCAAGGTTGGATGCTTTTCATGTCAAACCAAGTGCCTGCCCCTTTGGCTTGATGCCAGAAGTCTTGGCAAATGGCAAGAAATGAGAAGCTCCTTTCACGAAGAACAAGATCAATACAGATGAGAGGATCCACTACTTTTAACCTTTCAAATAAAAATTAATGGCCTCTCGGCTGTCCAGCTCTCTCTTAAATCGAAGTCCTCCCTCCTGCTTGTCACAGAGGCCAGCCTCGACAACTCCTCCGCGCGGCAACGCGGTGGGAGCGCGACCTCCCCCACACTTCCGTGCGGATCTGCGTGCACACATCTTGCGATGTGCAACAAAACTCAAGAGACGATTTTATTGCCATCTGATTGGCCAAAAGATGGGACGGTTTGGCTGCTGCCTGGAAAAGTACTATCGTATTGCCGCGCGCCAAGCTAAGGTGGTTTGTTCCCAAACTCTTCTCTGCTCTGCGCAGATCTTGTTGCATGCATTTTGCGATGTGCAACAAAACTTAAGGGACACCTTCCTTGCCATATAATTTGTCTAAAGATCCCACGGTTTCCCCGGGCGGGCAAGTGAACTCTCACGAGGAAAGCTGATGTGGTTAGTAAAGCTCGCAAACCCCGTGCAGCATACGTCAGATTTTTCGACGTGCAACAAACTTGAGAGAAGAGATTCTGGATTTATGATTGGTCAAAGTTGAGAGGATTTTCCCGGGAAAGTGCCGTCGCGTTGCGCAGGAAGCTGCGGTGAATAGGAAGTGGTGTGTTCAGTTTGCAAACACTTCTGCGCAGCGTTCCAGGCGCGCGCGAGGATTGCGATGTGCAACAGAACTTGGGAGGTGTTTTTCTTGTTGTGTAATTCGTCAAAGATAGGATGGTTTGGGCAAGTGGCCAGTGTCATTGCGAGAATGCTATGTGGCGTGAGATGGGAGGGCATTGGATACAGAGCTCAAGGTTGATTTTCTTTAGGTCAAGAAATCGATTTCTTGCATCTCATTCTCCCTTGCTCGTTCCTTTTGGTTTCTGAATTCTCAAACCCTCAAGTGCAGACAGTAGCACGAACTTGGCAAGTGTATATAGCAACCCTCTTCCAATCGCACCCTTTTCGCCTCGCAATTCCAAGTCCTCACCTGCTCCCTCAGTTACACTTCAACCCAAGCCTCGCCATCTCCCTGAAAGCATCCTCATAATCATACTTCTTTTTCTCTTCCTCACTCGGGACTCTCCGATGCCGCCATCTTGCAGTCGAAGTTCGTAGCGGATCAGCTAGAATCCTGATCCGTTTTCTCGTCCAGACTCGCTTGATTAACAGCTTCCTATTCTGTTCCAAACAAGAGCGAGAAGTTATCCAGTGTGTCGAGGCTTGTGATGATCAATTGTGACAGGAGGCAGTCGAGGCCGA
This sequence comes from Gamarada debralockiae, assembly GCA_002803225.1. Lineage (NCBI taxonomy): Eukaryota > Fungi > Ascomycota > Leotiomycetes > Helotiales > Hyphodiscaceae > Gamarada > Gamarada debralockiae. The sequence goes on along the minus strand of NXFV01002039.1, from coordinate 8,979 downwards.
TGGAGGAGTCGGAGGATGAAGTGAGGTAGAGGGTGTGGTCATGGTGATTTTTGGCGAGGCTGCAAAGGGCTTGGATTTCCGGACCGCTTGGGGCTTCGTGGAGCAGTACGTTAGGGTTGTGATGCGGGAAATCTTCGGTGTAGGTGTCGAAGTATTGGGCTCATCTTGCTTTTGCTTCCCTTTTCCCTTCCCCTCCGTGTCCGTCGCCTGCTTCTCAACTTTCTCAAAAGCTTTCTTGGCCAAGTTCACAGCTTCCTCACTCCCCATTCCTTCACCTCCCAGAACTCCACATTCACTCCCCCACCCTCCAAAACCAATATCAAAGCATGTGCCTCCCTAAATAACTCCTTGTCAACAACCTTATTTCCCCTCGAAGTCTTATACCCCTTCTCCTCTCACTTCCGGACAGTCCGAGTCAATCCCTTACCAAGTATTCGGAATGCATCATAATCGCTGGCTTTTTCATCGTCTTGCTTTCCTTTAGCAGGCCTTGTTAAAAGCACTGTATTGTGGCTCGCACAGCATTGAGATCTACTGCCTTGGCTGTTTGCCCCATTTCGCTTGGCATGAGACTGTACCAGCTGAAGGGAGATTCGAGGCTGAAAAATACGCCATAAGTAGCTCTTCCTTCATTTCCACTTCCACTCCCACCATCTCCTCCTTCTTTATCCTTCTCTTGGTCTTCTAAATTCTTTCCTTTTCCGGTTGCACAATAAACTCCCGCTACACAAATAACAATGTTACCCTCCCTCGGCTCTGCAACTTGAGAGATAATAGTATATCTGCGCCTATTGACACGTCCCTAGAGCAGGAGATTCGTGAGGGAGTATCGGGATCAAAGAGTGTGGTTTCTTTGGGAGACAAAGTTTGGAAGGGTCTTCGAGGATGTCGGTTGGGAAGTAGGCGTGCGGGTTGAAGATGCGAGGTTAGCGACTGGCTCAGACGGAGAGGGATCTGGAGCTGGATTTGGTGGTCTGGGCTTTCGGGGTGGCGTTTTGGATGTGTCCTGAGGGGAGGACTTTTGGAGTTAGAGGGTTAGATTTTTGGAAAGAGAGGGTTGTGTGGGAAGGGTGAGGGTTCCGACAACTGTCCGTTTCTAGGGCAGGGGTGTGACGGAGTCACATGACCTAGCCCCTTTTCGAGCCCTCGCTTCAACCTGATGCAGAAAGCGTTCAGCTACATCGTATCAAGTGATGTAAAACTAGAAAACTTCTATTTTTCAAAAAGAGCGCCTTTTTAGTTTCTCTCTAAATCTCTAATAGCGCCTGTTACCCTCACCCTCTTTGCACCTCGCTTCTCAACCCCGCCAAACATGCGGGCCCCAGGACATCCCGATGAAGCGAAAGAAGAATGCTTTCCAGGTGGACCAAATCGTATAGTACTAACTGCGTGTTTGAATGACCAGGAACTTTGAATGTAGTACCCAATCCGGTCACTGACCGAGAACTCTTTGTCGAGTCATCAACCCCTTTGACATCAATGGGGCAGTTTGCACAAGTCTTCTTTGTCCGCTACTCAAATATTCGAAAACCAAAATGTAAATAAAAATCTCCTGAAAACTCAACTAAACAGCAACAGCAAAATCTCCAATATACGACTTCACCCTCTTCCCCAATCTTCCCCCAGAGATCCGCAACATAAGCTGGGACGCCGAAGCTACTGAAGCAGGAGAACGTCGAAACATACACGTAACCCTCGACCGCACACCCTCCTACCGCCGTGCCGCCTACCGTTATAACTCCCATCAGCCCTCAGCACGAGCGCGGATTGTATATCGCTTCGACCTGTCCTCATCTACTCGCTTCCCAATGATTGCGCACGTAAACCAAGAGAGCCGCGCCGCTATGCAGCTCGCTCTTCCAAACGTCCTTCAACTACACGACCAGCAGCCAATCCGTTTCAACGCAGCTGGAGATTGCATACGTATGTATTATATGACTGTATATCTCTTATTGAGCTCGATAAACAGGAATTCAGATAATGGAGGCAGGGATTGAGGGTTTTTTTCGCCGAATGGAGGCTGATAGGTTATTTTGAAGTATGTGTAATATACGGAGCGGCTCAAACAACTCTATAGCTCCATACTTCTAAAGCAATTCGGTATTCAAAACAAACTGTGAGCAGCTGGGTGTGACGGTGGGACTGTCTTCGCTTGAAGACATGAGACTCCTTCTTCCAGATCCAGCCATCAACTCACCTTCGCTTTTACCTCCACGTTCAAACATTCGCCCGCATCTGTTCAAACCCGCCATCTCACCTTCGAATCTTGACAACCTTATGAATCAAAATATCATATTTTGAGCCTTACAGCCACAACCACTAGCTGTGGTGGAGTGGTTACCATGATCGTTACTAGCAAACTCCTCGGAGATCCTGCTAGGCCATAGATAGAAATGGGTACGTCGATTTCCTGAAAAAGAGGTTGGTCGAGCACTAGCTTTCGAGAGAAGTATGTACGTCAATGGACGCATCGGTGGAGCTGAACTCTTTTTTGCTATCTTTTTGCGCCAGAGTGGTTGTGATATTTTGACCTTTTCGGGAAGTCGCTTGGGGGGTTAAGCGACGATTGAAGCCGAAGAAACGAGCGCGGGGGACTTGGGATCTCGAAGTCGAAACTCCTCGATGTCGGCATTTTAGGATTTGAAAACGGATTCTGGACCACGAGAGACAGAATTTCGTACTCATATGAAGTCTGTGGCTATGAAAACCGTTCTTCTCTTTTGGAAAGCTCAAGTTCAAAGGAAGTCAGTAGCAGCCACGTGACGATCGAATATCAGGTAGGTTCGAAGACTCGGGAGACAACCCATTGACGAATAATTAGAAGAGTTTATTTCTATTTGGATACTTGTCGAATGGCCGATGGATCTCAAAGCTTTGTGAGGTGTCACATGCCATCCTGTAAGCTCTCTCAAGAGAGTATTCTGTTCAGACATTTTACAGCCTCTTACATAAACCCTGGGTGTTTGCCTTATCCTGGCCACTTCAACAGCTTGCTGAGTAACACGCGGCTCCGGATATTTCCCCTTCAAAAAAGTTTACTTCGTCTCCTGTGTCCTTCCCCGTAGTATGGGAGATCCGATAATCGTCGAAAACGACCATCAACTTCTTGACACTGCCAAAGAGAGACATAATATTGCATACGTCCACTGCACAGTACCCGAAAGTGGCGAATTTGGCTCCTTTCAAACCATTTGAAAAGGTCGACACGAACAGCGAGATTTCGAACTTTGGCGCATTCATGGTGTAAAAGCCTTCTCAGGCCACGGTAAAACCCAAACGGGGCCCGGCTATAATAGGGAAAGAGCCAGATTGAGGCACAAAGTATCTACTTCGAAGTTGAAGTAGATCTCTGGTAATACGCCAAGTGAAGAGAAGTATCGTGAATAGGTTTTCGAAGCCACCTTCTACGATTCCAGGCAAGCGAAGAGTATGCCTAGTGCAGGGTAATCTGATCTGAATCCCATAAGTGGCTCGAGACTTTGACGATCTCGGCTCTCATCGATACGACATACTACTTAGTAGTTAAAGTTCTCTCCTCCCTCAAGGTAGTAGTAGTCAATACGGTCACGTGATAGAAAAGAAGAAAGGAGAATGTGTTGGATTATTAAGGCTGTGAAGACACTAGAGATACTAACGAATAAATCAAGTACTGTAGTCTGTACTTATAGACAGAAATCTCCCTATGACTTATAGAACCCGTCACACTGATCAAGTAAACTCTGAGTCATGTGATGCCATGTGACTTAGCAGGCCTCACTAATAACCAGAAACACTGACTATCTGCCTAGAATCAGAGGCACTGATTACTCATTCAACATTCTTGGTAACTCAGGCATCTATGTACTTGCACAGGTCGATTAGATCGCACGCCTCTGAAGTCACGTCTGCACTCTCCTGCTAAGCATCGTTGTTCGAGATGTACGATTCTTGGTCCAGATACAGCGGCCTCCCATATCGAAAACCGGATGTCTACTGGAAGTTCAGAGAATTTTGGGAATTGTGTGAATGCCGATTCTTCAGCGGGTATTAAGGGAACATCGTTCAGTCGCTATTTTCCGAAAAATCGAGGTATCTTGGGCCATATTGGCTGGTATAACAAAGAGGGCTTCAGGAGGCTCCAATTTTTTGTCTCCTGGGACCCAATAAGCTAGGCAAACGGAGTCCGAATCTGCCGTCATGTACTGTAAAAAGCATAGGCCTGACTAATCTAGTTAGCGTCAAACTCTGGAAACCATTGGCTGGTAGAGTTTCATCACACCTCACCTCGTCTCTCCTTTTACTTCAGCCTTAGAAGAGCCTCATCATCTTGCCCAGCCATCGACGTTCCATCTCGTTACAAGATCTCCAGATATGAGGCTTTTTGTGCCATTTTTCCGTCAGATGTGGCGGCACAGCGGGGATGGCACAGACCAGCCTAAATTCTGGCCACTCAGTGGCAACGATGTCACGAGGCAGGCTTTTTAACCCCTCAATGCCCCATTTTACTTGAGTAACCGTGGTTGTTCTGTTCTTAAGAGGAGTTCTCCATCATCGATTCAACTCTGTTCTCACAAATACCATCTATATGAGATCTGCTTTACATTGATCCTAATCTCCTCTGTTCAATGCCAGTGAGCCAAGACTTGAGAAACAAAGGTCTACCACGGCACGCAACCTTACGCGTTTGGGCGTGCAACACCTTGTTTTCGTCGTGATTGACGAAAAACTGCAATTTCGGGATGTTATTTGTCCAAAAGCCATCAGATTTTGTTTTCTCGATCTATTCCAACGCCACCATTTTGCCAACGCCCAAAATACCCTCATTGGATGCTTCAAACGTTACCAGCCACTTATGATGGGCCAGGCACGATTTCGACGTTTATTTGCGAGGTCCCACCCTCACTCCAGCACTTTTGAAAAGTTTCCAAATCTCCCCTGTGAACTACGCCTTAGAATATGGGAACTTTCTCTTCCAGGGCCGAGAATCGTCGAGGTCCGCCACTTTCGGTACAACAACTACAAAAACGCATATTGCTTCACATCAGTCTGCTCTCCGCCCATCCAGCTACGGATCTGTCGAGAATCGAGAACAACGGCGCTCAAGCATTATAAATTTTATGACGATCGCGGCGTGGGCCTTATCCTGGATCCCACAATTGACACTCTCTATTTTGGGGCAACCTGGACGAATCGAGGAGATTTGTTCAACTTTATCAACAATGCCAGCCAAAAGGATTTGGAACGTCTCGAAAACCTTGCGGTGAACGAGGTCAACTTACCAAATTGGAGGCATCGCCCCATCACACCACCTTCAGCGTTCTCAGCGCCAGATGTCCGACCAACTCTATTTTCGGTATTGAAAGGCTTAAAGAAGCTGATAATTTTGCTTTCGGTCGACATCGACGGGGATGTTGATAATCCACGACTTCGGCCTGATGGATGGAATGGATGGCTGTTCGGTGGTGGGAATCCGACAGACGAAGAAATGAGAGCATGCAGAGACCAGCGGCAATGGATATTTTCAGCTTTCTCAATAGGCGGTCGTCTATTCGATGTCCCAGGCAGGAGATCGCGTGAAAAATTCCCTTTGGATGCACCTTTTCGACTAAAAGGCCGCCAGCTGAAGGCTCTCGAGTATTATTACCCGCCTAATGACCCAGTATTAACACGGAAACAAAAGAAAGAAATCCAACGATTGCGAGAAAGGGCGAATGTGGAAAAGTGGTATCGTAGAGTGTTGGGACGGATCCCAGTTATCGATTTCCGCGTCAAGCGACTTTTTGCAATGCATCAGAGAGATAATGTCCGAAGTGATGAAACTTGGACTCCACCTGAAGTTGCTTGTGTCGTTCGGCCAAGCGGAACGTTGTTGGAATGGGAATACTGTCTTGGACTAGTTTGCGATACTCAGTGGCAGACGAATCGAAATTCCACTCGGTTTGCGATTTCGGGGGGAGGGGAGAATGGAGGGGTTGAAGGAGTAATATAATTGACTGGTAATTGGCAGCAAGTCTCGGCAGAGAATGTGGTCTGCAAGGTACCAAGGTTGAAGGATATAAATACTCTCAATTGGGTCTCGATCCGCCAAAACAAAGTCGATGCATTTGTGATATCTGGCTTTCGGCGAATCAAAGAAAGTTTGTCGCATTCGCCATTGTCCAGACCCCCTTTTTTCTGGCAATGGCAAGGATTGGCCTGTGTCAAAAAGCAAAATTGTGTTGATTAATGCGGGTGAAATATTGGTGGCGTGAGGCTGAGACTTCCACAACAGGACGCCCAACCCCTCAAAAAGGTCAAGGACAAAGCCTCCGAGCTCCAACATCACCAATTAAACCCGTCGCGGAGAGACAATTCTCGCCAAGGCATATTCTCAGGAATCAATTGAGGCTCCCCAGAGTGACTGCCAAAATGGGCGCTGCGGCTGAGAGCTAGTGAGGTCACTCGCGCTGAGCTTCGTTCATCTTAATTTAATGCTACGCTCTCCACGACTTTCTCTCATTATTCGAAAGATCGACATTCGCCGACCTCCACATCAAAAATTGAGCAGATCGTCAAGGTAAACCGAGGGGGTTGCCATTAGACGCCTACCAGAATGGCGCACCACGACGACAAGCTCGACAAGGCTCTGGAAACGAGGAATTGTTGTGTCGCTGGATTAAGCGTGAGCTGGTTCGTGGGTATAGCTGCCGTTGGAGGAGGATGCTATTGTGTATACCTGGGCCTGTACGAACGTGGAGCCCAATTTGTTATTCCCCACCTGGCGAAAGAGGTCCTGCCGCTTGGAATCAACATCATCGTAACATTGCTCAACGAAAGCATGGGATATATACACAGCACGTCCCTGCGATGGTCCCTACAATACGAGAATCGACTCACATTTAATTCGAATCTGCGACTGCTGTCGAGCTCGCAGCGCTCACGACCCAATGCGTGGTACTCGAACTTTCTGTTCATTTTCTACATCATCCTATCTTACGCTACAACTTCGTTGATATTCTTGGGATGGAACCCGGCCCTTACAAAGACATTTTCGGACGGCATGGACCAGAATGCCCCCTCTCAGGAGAACATGATCCAAGTTTCTGGTGTTGCTTTGATCTTTTTTGGCATTGGCCTCCTTGGGCAAGCATTCATTTCAACATGGGCGTTGGTCAGAACAAATATACCGACCTGGAGCTCAAATCCACTAGACACAGTGTATGCCTGCACTGATGATTCGAATCCCAACCAGTTGGTACGGAGGAAGGACCGATGCATGAAATCCGTCCATCAAATCGGAGAAGATTCACATCCATGCACAGCAAAATGGAAACAAGGACCGGCATGCACTGCTCATCCCGAAGTCAAATGGGTACTTGTTCTCCTATGGGCGTTGGTTCCACTTGGAGGATTATGGGGAGGAGCCATCTACACAATGATTGTTCGAGGAAATCCAAGAGGAGTCTTGGGGAACAGCTGGACATTTATTCCTCTCTTCACCGGCATCATTCTTCCACAAGATTCATGTCGGGCCGCCAAGTGTACAGACGGAACCTCAGTCCTCAACGTAGGCTGGACAGCCCACAGTGGAATGGCAGGAAACATCGGCTCCATCTTCCTGATCGGCGCCTTCCAGGCCGGTGTGACGCTCGCTTTGCATTGTGCAGAGCTACTAGTCAATCTCTCGCGCGACGAGGGCATCTTCCGCATGGCAATAACACCTAAGGGTACTGACCCTCGCTACAACTCCATCATCGCCGCCTTCTCCTCTTGGCAAACAATCATACTCTTCCTATTTAAAGCGGCCGTGCACTGGCTCTTTGGTTTGAGCATCAACAACGACTTCATGCTCGGAGTGAACATGTATCCTCCACAGATCTTCTACTTTACGGCCTTCGCACTCATGGTCGCTATCTTCGCTACATACGTCAGTTTGAGAGGACCTAAGGGGCCATTGCCGGCTACGTTCGGACACCTACAGACGATGGCGGATTTGATTGATGATTGGGACGATAGGATGTTTTGGGGACACAAAGAGGATGGGTATCCGAATTATGCTGGGACGAGTGCGAGGAGGCTGCCAATGCCCAAGAAAGGAGAGCTGTATGGTGGTGTTGCCGGCATTTCGAGGGAGACGCTCGCACAGGGCATTTCGATAGAGAATTTGGCAGCGGCGTATGATATGGATTATAATGGAGGCATGTATAATAGGTACTAACGTTAAGTTTTGAATGTTACTTCTTTTAACGATGCCAAGGTTTAAGTCGAGAATGGACTGGCCGGCTAATTTGCAACGAGAATGTGGCGACGTGGACATCTAGGAACCGTGACGAGCAAAAGCGCGCTGCAGCGAAAGAATGTTAGACAGTGAGTGGGGCGGTTCCAACTCAAGATAGTTCTGATGAATAGCGTGACAACAGCTAATGAGTCTATATAATTATAGGTCCGTTACTCATGTATCTCCGCGTCTCAACCACAGCGACACCATCATCACAAGTTCCACCGTACGGCGGCGGCTCCTTCTCAACATCTTTCCCTTGTGTCTCTGCCTCGAACTCCTGCACCTCCAGAGCCGGCGCAGCCTCTTCATCTTTCTTCCCTTTCTTTTTCTTCTTCTCCTTCACCGGCATCTTATTCAAATCCTCCACAAACGTCACTGTTCTCAAATTCTCACTACCCCAAACCTCACGCTCTTGTACCCCTCCTTCCTCTCAGCGGTCCACCACCTCAAGCTATCCAGATACCACTTCTTGAGCTCCTCATGAATCTCATACGAATGCATGCCCCTCAAATTGCGGATCGTCCAGCGCCGCCCAAGGAAAATGCCAGTCATTAGGATCTTCACTACGACTGCTATCGCTCCAACCACGACGTATCCGACCATGAGGTTGTCGGAGGTAGAGGGCTCGGGTGGTGGGGCGCATGAGGATGTGAAGTTTGTGAGGCCGGGGTGTGAAGTTGTGTTGGAATGAGTAATCAGGTGACTCTGGTTCTAGGCAGATAGTGCTGCCTGCTGAGTCA